>CAUYPK010081115.1:0-48444 GCA_963574355.1 Loris lydekkerianus
CAGCACCTGTGCCCTGACAGCGCCTGTGACCTGACAGCACCTGTGCCCTGACAGCTCCTGTGCCCCACCAGCACCTGTGCCCTGACAGCACCTGTCCCCACCAGCACCTGTGCTCCACCAGCACCTGTGCCCACCAGCACCTGTGCCCTGACAGCACCTGTCCCCACCAGCACCTGTGCCCTGACAGCACCTGTCCCCACCAGCACCTGTCCCCACCAGCATCTGTGCTCCACCAGCACCTGTGCCCCACCAGCATCTGTCCTGGGAACTCTGCTGCCTCTTCTCTCCACGACATCCATGGAGACACGGCGACAAAAGGCAGCCCCCCCCAGCCCAGGATGGGGCTTCTCCAGGGGAGACAGAGCGGGACTCCTCCCGGCCACGCAGAGCACATTCATTTCACAGAGCGAGACGTGGGGAAGCGGGAGTCAGGTCGCGGAGGGGATCTGCCCTGCGGGCCTCAGGGTGTTAATTGACTGACTATCGCCCCAGGAGGAGGCCAGCCTCATGCGGATCTGCGAGAGCAGGAGCCAGAGCTGACCTAGAAAAGGACGCCGCCCCTCCACCTGGCCTGGCCCCAGGGCCTGGGACAGCGAGCCGGGAATGGCAGGTGGAAGTGAGAATGGACGCTGGGTGACAGCGCGACCGCCCAGGGCTGGGCCCGGGTGCTGCGCGCTGCTCCGCGGAGAGTCTGCAGAGCCAACAAGGGCCGCACACCTTCACGTGCCAGCCCCACGACTCGGGGTGCATGGCTTCGTCACTTTGTCCCTCAACATCCTCATTCTCCAAATTATGGATAGTATTTCCTATTTCACGTGTTGCTGAAAACAGCAACTAAGTCTACGCGGAGCGTTCCCACCAGTGTCCGCAGGGCGCCCTCCCTAAGTGGTGACCCTCAGCGGTGCCAGCTCAGCGGTTCCCAACAGTCACATGTGCGTTTTCTCGCCTCTGCATTTTTGAACCCTCTGGTTTTTATCTCTCCCGTCAGCTTATTTCTTTTTAAGTGAAGCCAATTTTTCCCTCAGGCGACAATCACCAAGGGGGTTTAATAGGTCCACAGTAATAGGGACAGAAAAAATTGTCTTCTGTTTATCATGCATCTGCAGAAATGCAGGAAGCCCCCTCCCAATTCTCTTATAAGGTTCTAAGATTGTTAAGGTTAGGAGAATCCCTAGGACAAGTTCACAGTGCATCAGGGAAGAGCCATGGAGGGGGAGGGGTCATGAAGCAACTTAGGAAAGATGACCTGAGGCTGGTGGGAAAGGATGATACAAAATGAAGCTGCCCATCTGGAAATTGTAGTGGACAGTAATTTGTTGCATGTTTCAAAATAGCTAGGAGAGAGGCTCTGCCATGTTCCCAGCACAAGGAACGTGTTTGAGGTGACTGGTGTCCCAGTTACCTGGATTTGATCGTAGCACGTTATATACAGGTATGGACATAACCCACATCCCTGCCAAATATGTACAGTTGTTATACATCAATTAAAAATAATAAAATATACCAGGCACAATGGCTCATGCATGTAATCCTAGCACTCTGGAAGGCTGAGGCAGATGGATTGCTTGAGCTCAGGAGTTCAAGACCCCATCACTACTAAAAATAGGAAAAAACTAGCCAGGTGTTTTGGTGGGCGCCTATAGTCCTGGCTACTTGGGAGGCTAAAGCAGGAGGATAGTTTGATCCCAGGAGTCTGAAGTTGCTGTGAGCTGTGATGATGCCATGGCACTCTACCTGGGGCCACACAGTGAGACTCTGTCTAAATAAATAAATACATAAACATAAAATAAAAACATTAGGTTGCATAAAGGAGAGGAAGATGTGATTATAACCAACATGGAAAGTGAGTTTCAGCCCCACAACTGCCTTCCCCTGTGTGGTTTTAGGGACGGAGCCAGAGACAGAGCAGGGGCTGGGCAGGAGAGGCCTGCCTGCCCCGAGGGTGGTCCCAGGAGTCATGTGACAGGGGGTCTTGAAGTCCAGGATGCAGGGCTTTGTTACTCTCAAGGTGTTAACAGTGACATGTTTGCAGGAAAGGGAAACCTGCTCAAAGAAGCCAGCATAATGATGTGGTGGGTGACCCAGGAGAATCCCGTTAGAGTGGCTTTGTGAGTTGTAAACAGATCGAGACGCGTCCCAGCACCGCACTGGGGAGTCCACTGTCATGGCAGGTCTAGGCCACTCGGTGAAGGAGGAAGGGGTCTGGCTCTGTTACATATGAAGAAATTCCAGCTAAGCTTCAGTAAATGCCAGTGGAAGTCATATTTTGAGGGGTGAATCCTGAGCTCTTCAAATCAGCATTTATTGAGGGCCTCTGTACAGCACCAAACCCCTTCCCAAGCCAGCCTAAGAGATGTCCACGGTTAGTTTTGTTTTTAGGGCAAGTAAAACCAGTAAGCTTGTTTTACCCATGTAGAGAGAATTTAGTTTTGGTGTTACAGGCTTGAGCAGAATTGAAAAGGACCCTAAAACTGTCTAGTCGACCCCTCATTTAACAGATGGGGAAACTGAGGCCCAGAGGAATGAAAACCTGCCCATAGTCACTAGCTGGTTCCCAGGTCTTCAACCTTCTGCTTATTACAATGGGCGCCTAGCAATTTGTTCTTGTAAAAATAATTTGAGCTATTAAATTGTAATTGCAGGTTAACAATTGAAAACATTTCTCATTTTTAAGGATGAAGCTGTAACGTAGAAAGTACTTTCTCCAGCAACACTGACAGGCTGAGCAGGGGGTATTTGGTGGTGTCTGCTATGGGGTCTGATGGGAACCTTGCTTTCTCGAGAGCACATCCCATTAGCAATGCTTTCCTGCATTTTCCTGAATAGGTCAGTCACCCATAGAAAATGGTAATATTTTTCAGGCTCACTGGCATAAATAAGAAAGACTTCTGCCCAGGCGTTGTGGCTCGTGCCTGTAATCTTAACACTCTGGGAAGCTGAGGCAGGTGGATCGCTTCATCTCAGGAGTTTGAGACCTGTCTGAGCAAGAGTGAGACCCTATTTCTACCAAATATAGAAAAAATAGCTGGGTATTGTGGTGGGTGCCTGCAGTGCCAGCTACTCAGGAGGCTGAAGCAGGAAAATCTTTTGAGCCCAGGAGTTTGAGGGCACTGTGAGCTATGATGATGCCAAAGCACTCTAGCTGGGCAGCAGAGTGAAACTCTGTCTCAAAAAAAGAAAAAAATATAAATAAGAAAGACTTCTCGGCATGGATACAATGGTCTGGGGGCTTTAGATGCCCCGAGTACCAAGTGGCTGCCCTGTAGGCTGAGAGGTCAGTCTGTGCAGACACACCCTTCCCGTCCAGGGCCCCCCAGTTGGAAACTCTGACATAGCCACCAGCTCTCCTCCCACATCAGGCCAGCAGTCTGGGCTTAACTTGCAGTGATGCAATAAGGAGACTCCACTTGAGGCCATAACTCCTGGAATCCGCGCTCCTTTGCTCTTATCTGGAAAGAAATACTAATACTTAGCTCCAGATAAATCCTTTGGTATTTTACTGGAACTAAATGCTGTATTTGGGAACAGAAAATAATCCAGTCGGAGCCCTGGCCTATCTGCCTGACCTCCCGACAGTGCTGGCATCGGGGTCTGGGTTTCTGAGTTGACTCTCTCCCTAGGGAGGTCTGCTTATTGGAACCAGGTTTCACAAAGCACAGAAACACCACACTAACTAGGTCAGCTCCTTGAGGACAGTGCAGAATTATTTGCTGCCATGTTTCTCCCCAGATTTCTATCTGCTTCCATTTTAAATACCTGAAGAGGTGGTGAAATGAATTTGTCATCACTGAGCTGTGGTGTCATCTTTGCCACCAAGCCATGGGGAGGTCTGATTGGTCTCCCTGGAAAGCAGGTGAATGCAATTCAAAAATGTAAATACAAACAGAACAAGCTCCAGGGGGAATGCCAGTGAGTGCTCCTGCAGGCCCGAGAGACAACGAGGGGAACACAGGATGCAAGGGAACACAACTGTGGTCACCAGTGCGGCTTAGTCCTGGAGGCTCCCTGGGAATTAACCGTCTGTCAGGCAGTTAATTGACAGACAAGTCCTTACAGCACTCATGTTTACTCCACGAGTGTATTCTGATTATACTGGCAGGTTAAGTACTCTTCAGGACAGCTATACTCCTGAGTGGACCTTCTGTGCTTTTTATGCAGTGTTGTTATTTATTCTATCCAAAGTCTTTAGAGAGAAGAAGATGTTCATTTTTTTCTCTTTTTAGGGAAAAATCCCGTGGGGTAGTAACATCCTTACATCCTTAGCACTAGTTTCCTTTCTCTGCTGTTAGCTTACTGTATCTTTGCTCACAGCTCTAATGGCCATTCCAGAAAAAGAGCTCCAGAATTGCTTTGAAGGCTGAACTAGGCACTGGCCTTGGTGCACAGCTCCCCAAAGGGAGTCCCTGGAAGGTGGCCGTAGTGAGGTGTGCAGCACATTTTCTAGGATGAGACCGTGAACTTCATTGTCTCATAAACTAAGGAAAGAAGAAGAGCTCTGAAGAACTGTCATTAGAAAAACACTGTATTTGTGTGATTGTAAAATAAACATCAGAGAGAACTCTTCAAATGCTTTATTTAAGTAGGGGAAACTTGAGATAACTTCAAATTCCCCTCTTTAAGCAAAATTGCATTTATAAGATATGGAATCAGTATCTGGCTTTCTCACTTTAAATAACGAAATGGCATAAACAAAAATATAAAATAAAAATTAAGTTTGTAAAGGCCGAGGTGCATAGGCATGTTCATGTATGCATGTCAAAATTTTAAATAATTGCCTTCTGCCTTGAAATTTCTTTTTAATCAGACCTAGAAAGAAGGCCTACTTAAAGGTGAAGAGGTTTGGGGGTCACCAGATGAGGGGTCTTGCTGCGAGGAATGAAGAGGTTTGATAGAGTCTGTGTCGGGGGACTGAGGAACTCTGGGAGGAGCCATCCAAGTAAACCTCGGGTTCATATTTATTATCATGAAATGGGAAAGAATAGACAAAAGCTGAGTGTCCAACATTAGCACGGATCAGTGATGGCACGGGGAAGGTCAGAGAGGTCTCCAATTTGTTTCTGCAAGACCGCAGACCTTGAGCACAACCTCTGCCTCCAGCATCGGGAGACCTTTGGAATCCAGAGAATCTTGACCGTGACTGTTCTTGCCACACCTCACACATACACTCTCTCCCGGAGGCCAGTTTTCTGATCTCCTGCACGCACACACTCTACGGAAGGTAACAAAGTGAGATTCTGTCTCAAAAAGAAAAAAAAAAGAAATGTAGCTTTGTCAAAGAGCTGGAAGTCAGAAGGTCTAATTACAAGTCTCTCCTCTGTCTCTGAGCCTTGTGTTGAACAAATCATCTCGTTTCTCCTTGTCTCATTTTGATCAGGCGTCAGCAGCAGAGCTCCCTGGGGCCTAAACAATAATATACAGAACAGGGCCAGGACACCTACATGGACTGAGCCCTTCGGAATCAAATAGCTTCAATTGAGTGCCATCAACTCCTGTTATATTAGGGAACAGAAGTAAGTCTAATGAAAAAGTCAATTCTGCTTTATTTAAGGGTGTATGTTATTTCCACCCCCAGAATCTGACTTCCCTTCCTGATTGTGGTTTCTCTGTGTCATTGTAAAAGTAAGTTACCATAATAAGTTATCGAGTTTTGAAGAGACATTCACTGATGACAAAGTGGTAGAGCCAGAAGTTGTGCGAGACCACTGAAGACTCAAGACAGGAAAATCCGCAGGCTGGCAGTTGATTTTTTGGTGCTGGGGAGTAAGAATGAATTCCTTAAAAGTTTAGGTACAACGAAGAATATTCACATTGTATGGAAGGAGCTTCAAGTTTCTACATGATGAGCTGTTTCCCCAGGTCTTAACAATATCTTGCTCTCTGGAAGAGAATGAGTTTGTTGTCTGCCAAGATACACATATTTCCTCCCATTACACCTGCCTCACAGGCTGACTGAACCCGGAGCGAATCAATCAGCGCAGCTAATCCAATACACTTCCCTTCAGCTGCTGGGAATCGGGCTTCCCATCTGTGGAGAGACTGCTAGTTAAAACAAATGAGATCACAAATTCAACCATTTTATTAGAAGCCCTTGTCTAACGTTAACGGTCAAAGATGGAGGTTAAGTTGAAATTAAATTGAAATCTCCTTACCCCTGGACTGACTGCGATATCTGATAATACCTCCAACTTTCTCCGTACCGAGTAACTGCCTGATACGCAGAGCCCAACTTTAATAGGCACTAACTGATGTGATTCTAAAGAAGACCATTCGGTGGCAGGAAAATAAATGAGATTAACAGTGTTTGACTTGGGGCCATCAGCATCAATTCCATCCCCTGCTGTCAGTCAGGTTCTAGGAACCGAACGTAGAGCAGCATTTGCTTCTACTGGTGGGTGGGGGGCAGAGCTGTTGAGACCCCCACGCTGCATTTGCAGGCATCCACTTCCTCCTTCATCACCTGAGGGCAGAAGCCTGGAGGACCGGAACATTCCATGAAGGTGTCAGATTCTCTTTTGCTTACGCTAATGCTAAAATTACACAACATTTAGGATTTAATGTTTTCTAAAGAATAATGTGTATTCACGTGAGCAAACACCTAGATATATAAGTCTGCCACGTGGCATTAGCATAGGGTTGGTATACAAATAAGCCACTCAAAGTTTTGAAATTAAAACTATTATCAACAATAATGGTAATAACAATTACCATTAACTAGAACTTTCTCTACGCAAAACATTAGGTTTCCTATGTCATCATTCCTGAAACCTGCAAACTGTTATTATCTATTTTATAGAAAAGGCAGAAAAGGGAATTTAAAATGCCAGGGAGATTAAATTAACCATTTTAAGTCACCCAGATAGTCAGTGAAAGAACTGACCACCCTCTCAGACCAGTCTGAATCCAAATTATCTGCTTTACATTGTGTTGTGACAACACATACTGACAGCTTCACCTCCCATGACATAGAGTCTACCTGTCACTCAGAGCATCAGCAATTAAAAGCCAATGATTCTGTATTTCTGGGAGCAGGGATCAACTCAAATGGTTACCCAAGACCCAGACCACTCTAGGAAACATGGATCTCTTACAATAGGACGGCAAGGCCAAGGCCAGCTCTGCCAGATGGGGGCAGCAGAGGTGTGGGATTTTTATTCTGACCAGTGCAGTCATAGCCAAGCAGGGACAGCTTCTAATCAGGGCGCTCATAAAAACGTTGCAGGAATACAAGCCCTCAGCTTTAGTCTTCACCTATAAGGGGGTTGGAGACTTGGGACAAGGTCACTGAAAGGTAATTCAGCCACCAAGAGGCCAAGGTGGACAGTAGGAATCAGGAATGCATGTGTGAGTCAACGACATGTGACATCTCGGCCAGGCTAGCTGACCTCAAAGAAAAGTCATTTGCATGACCACTGTGAAGCTGAGTTGGGTTGCACATTAATCAATTTTTTTCCTCATAAATGGGAAGGGTTTTACGTTGTAACTTTCTAAACAGCCATTTTAATATTAATAGATATTTTTTAATCCTAAAAGGTATTGGTGCAAAGGCTCAACTATAATATTCCAGCTGAGTTATTATCCAGAAAAGAGGTGCTAAACTCTTTCAACTTCATAATATATCATAAGGCAAATCACTCACTCTAATGAAAGGCAAATCTTCGTTCGCATTTCCAGGGACACACACTACCTGGTGAGCAGAGGTTACTAAGACTATGCTGGAAAATCAAGAGAAGTCATCCTAATCGTCCCTTCTCTGCCCCCCTTTGTGGCTGGTTCAGTGGAAAGCAAGAGCAGGAAATCCCCATCTGGACAGTAAGAAGTGTCAGGGGCAGCAAGGATGCCAGAAATCACCTAGTTCTCTCTGTGTGCTTTGCAAACATGAAAACAAGATATGGAGATGTTTTGTGCTGTTAATTCACTGTCATGGCAGGACCGCAACATCGGCCTTCTGATTCCCCATTAGGCTCTCTGTTACCTACACCAGCCAACATCAGATTCTTAGGGAAGGAAGAGAAAGAGAGACCCCAGTGAAGACGGTGTCCACAATTCTCTAGAGAACATAGAAAGGGAAGAAAATGGAAACTGACTCCTAAGATCTCAGATATATCAAATGTAGATAAAGACAAGAGAAATCAAAACAAGAAGAAGAAAAGAAAAACAAGAAGATAGATAAGGTCATATTAGTTTAACCAAAAAGTCGGTAACACAAACACGTGACTAAGATAAACCAACATAAAATGTACCTTTCTCAAAAAAAAAAAAAAAAAGAGCCATCCTAATCTAATCTCAGATGCAGAGGAGAACATCTATAAATCAAGAAGATATACTACTTAAAAGAAATTCACCAGCCTGAAGCCATAAATAGTGCGGGGAACATTTGGTTGAGGATAAATGGAGAGGGAGGCAGAGCTGATATCATTTTAGGATTGGGGTTATGGATGGTGTTTTCCGAGTACGCAGACCTACTACAAACCTGGCAGAGGAATAAGATCTAGCAGTCGAAAGGAATTCTTGCTCTGAAAACAGAATATCTGATAAATTCATGGCTTGTCCTATTGACAATTTAATCTCCCAGAAAATTGAGGTAGCAACAAAGTAAAATTCACTTCTTGAATAAATAAAGGATTTATCCAAAAGTTTATTTGTTTATTTTTTTAATGGCAGTGTTTCTTAAAGAATGATTCACAGACCACCAGGTGTCCATGAGGTTGAAATAATTTTTTTAAAAACACTGAAACTTGGGGTGGCACCTGTGGCTCAGTGAGTAGGGCGCCGGCCTCATATGCTGAGGGTGGCGGGTTCAAACCCAGCCCGGGCCAAACTGCAACAAAAAATAGCTGGGCGTTGTGGCAGGTGCCTGTAGTCCCAGCTGCTTGGGAGGCTGAGGCAGGAGAATCGCGTAAGCCCAAGAGTTAGAGGTTGCTGTGAGCTGTGTGGTGTCATGGCACTCTACCCGAGGGCAGTACAGTGAGACTCTGTCTCTACAAAAAAAAAAAAAAAAAAAAAAACCCACAAAAAAACACTAAAACTTTTGGCATTTTCACTGCTTTGACATTTTCATGATGTGTGAAAGCAATAGTTAGTGAACTTTAGGGCCTTGCAGGTGTCAAGAGGCCCCAAACTGTCTGGTAGTCTTCAGATTCTTCACTGCCACACACTCAAGCAAGTAAATATAGAAATTAGTTAACAGACATCACTGTCATTTTAAGAAGATCCTGATGAAGCAGTAAAATTATTAATTTTATTACATCTTGACCCTGAGTACATAGATTTTTAGTATTCTATATGTCAAAGTAGAAAGGACAGAAAATCTGCAGGTCAAACTAAAATGATTGTCTCAAGAAGTATTTGTGTAATTACATGAGTTGCAAGCTGAACTAGCCACTTTTTCCATGTATCAACTTTTTTATTTGAAAGAACAGCTAACAAACTATGAGGCCTGACAATTAAGTTTGCAAACTTGCCATTGTGCTTACACTGGCAGCACTGTACAAACAACTCAGTAAAGTGACCTTGGTATATCAGAGTCTCCCAGCTGTGTTCATGTCAACATGTGGTGGTGGCTTGCCACGTGCATTCATTATTGTTGTTGTGTGTTTTTGTGTGCTGTGGAGAGAGAGTCAGAGTTTAAATTAGAACAATGAACAAACATCAAATTTCTTGCTAAACTTGGCTAGAGTGGAAGGGAAATCAGGGACACGTTAGTCCAAGTTTATGGGGATAATGCCCTAAAGAAAACAACAGTGTACAAATGGATTAGACATTTTCTGAGGGGATGGAAAGAGTCACATAGAAGAAAACTGTCTGGGAATATTATTAATTAACTACAAGTTCACTATGAACAAAACATTCTATCATGCACTTTTGCTCTGCTTCCATTAAGAGTAGTATTTGACAAAAAGAAAGAAAATTGTGCTTTGGCACATAACTGGCATTGGTAAAGCCACATTTCCAAAGAACATGATGCAGATAACATCATCCTAAAAGGGAGCTAGGAGGCTGGTGGACATCACTGTTGTCTCTAGATATTTTAAGAAGTTAGTCCCTGTAGCTCTGGGAGTAGACTCTAGATAAATTGGCATATGGTAAGTAGCTGAGTGGTTAGAGTGCTGGCCACATACACTGCGGCTGGCATATTTGAACCCAGCCAGAGCCTGCTAAACAATAATGACAACTTCAATAACAAAAAAAATTGCTGGGCACCTGTATTTCCAGCTGCTTGGGAGGCTAAGGCAAGAGAATTGCTTAAGCCCAAGAGTTTGAGGTTGCTGTGAGCTGTGACACCACGGTACTCTACCGAGGGTAGAGTGAGACTCTGTCTCCAAAAAATAAAAAAAATTGGCATAAGGAGGACAGTTTTAACATTACTATAAATAACTAATACTTTTACATATTTGGAAATGGGATAGATTTCCTTGCCTGGTGGTGAGCGCACAGACATACCTTTCCCTAAAGTATTTAAGAAGCTTATTGGCTATCTGCAGGAAGAGGTCTTAAGTTGGGGGTTCCTACACCAGCTTGGCTTGGAAGGATGGAGGGGTACTTCAATGTCTTTTAAAGTTTTGGGAGTTTTTGGTCTGTTCGTTCTACCATAATGATTATAAGCCTACAAAATTTACTACATTTCTATATTTTTATATTCTGAGATATTTCTGTATTTTTATGTGGACTAATTCCTAGAACTTAGAATATTTACACCTTATTTCACTTGCTTATAAATTAAAAAGCTTTCCCTATAAATAAATGGTCATGATACCATTTAAAAGAATAAAGGGCAAGATGCAATTAATGGCATAACATGAATTCTTAATCCCTAAGTAAAGTTAGCAATAATTTTATTTATTTTATGTGTAGCAAATACTTCACCAGACCTTTTGCTGATAGTGCAAAAGGAAATCCCTGAGCATAAGCCCTGTAAGATAAATTAACCTCACAGATCCTGTTGTCACTAACTTCTCTGGATTCAGGTAAAATGTCTAGTTAGTTAATTAAGGTGCAACTGAGTTTTTAAAGAATTGTTAAAGCTGTCTTTAATGTCTCTTTGAGATACACACACACACACTCACACATCATGGATTGCAAACTGATGATGGAAAAACAACCAACCTATAAAGTGTGAAATGGAGAATCCAAAAAGCACAGAAATAACTTAATCAGAGGGTGAATGATAATGCTCATTTTAATTCTCTGCGTTACCTGGACAGCATGTGCAGAGACTCTAGGAAAACCTGGTGTAAATGGTCAGATTAAAAATAATAACTTTATATGCAAACATCAATTGTATTTCCATCTACTAGCAAGGAATAATTGGTAATTGAAATCTTAAAATATTACTATTTGAAAGAGCATCAGAAACTTAGGAGGAACAATTGTTCATCCATATACAAAAGCAGAAGTGAGACTGAAATTTATTTTCTACCATATACAATAATGAACTTGAAATAGATTACCTAAATGCAAAACCCAGGACTATAAACCCTCTGGAAGAAAACACAGGAAAAAAAAAAGATTAGGGATAAGTCTAACAAAATAAGTGCAAGATTTGAATGCTGAAAACTATGAAACATCGATGAAAAGAGTCAGAGAAGACCAAAGTAAGGGCGGAGGACTTCGTGGGTGGACAGCTTTGGTGTCCTTAATGTATCAGCACTCCATCCGAAATCTACAGATTCACAGAATTCCAGCCAAATTCTTAGAAGGGATTTTTTTTTTTTTTATGGAAATTGAGCTGAGTCTAAACTTTATATGAAAAAGCAGAGAACTTGGAATAACCAAGACAATTTTGAAAAAGAACAAAATTGGAGGACTTATCCTACCTAATTTCAGGAGTTATACAGAAATCAAGGTAATATCGTGGGGAAAGAAAAGAAATATAGATCAGTGGATCTGAATAGAGATTTCAGAAATAGGCTATGAATATGTACTCAATTGATTTTTCATAACGATGCCATTCAATGAACAAAAGATAGAACTTTCAATAAATTATACCAGAACAATTGTTCATCCATATGCAAAAACAAAAATGAGACTGAAGTTTACCTTCTACCACATGCAAAAATGAACTTGAAATAGATTGCCTGAATGCAAAACCCAGGACTATAAAACTTCTGGAAGAAAACACAGGAAAAAAAATTTGTGACTTTGACAAAGATGTCTTAGGACATAAAAGGAAAAATTTATAGAAGGAACAATTAATTAACTAGACTTCATCAAAATTAACAACTTCTGGTCTTTGAAACATATGTCTACAAAAATAAAAAATGTAAGCCTCAGAATGGAAAAAATCTTTGTGAAATAAAGAGCTCCTGTCTGGAATATTAATACTAAAAAAACCTCTTAAAATG
Source organism: Loris lydekkerianus (assembly GCA_963574355.1). Taxonomy (NCBI): domain Eukaryota; kingdom Metazoa; phylum Chordata; class Mammalia; order Primates; family Lorisidae; genus Loris; species Loris lydekkerianus. The sequence goes on from CAUYPK010081115.1 coordinate 12,342, forward strand.
TAATAATAAAGAAAACAACAGAAAAAAATGAGCAAAATATTTACATAGGCACTTCATCAAAGATGATGTATGGATGGCTGATAAGATGTGAATTAACTGTTAAGGAAATATAAATTTAAGCCAAAATGCAATACAACTATGTCCTTGTTATAACAGCTAAAGTAATAATTAAAAAAAAAAAAAACTGATAATACTAAGTGCTGATGAAAATGTAGAAAACCAAGAACTTTCTTACATTTTGGCCAGAATGCAAAATGGTGCAGCCACATTGGAAAACATTTGGCAGTTTCTTGTCAAGTTAATCGTATAACCCAGCAATCCCACATCTGGGTATTTCTCCAAGATAAATGAAATTTATATCTGTATAAAGACCCATGTGAGGATATATAGTAGCTTTGTTGAAATTAGCTAGGACCAGAAGATAGTACCCCAAATGGTCATGAACCAATGAATGGATAAACAAACCGATGTCCATCCACATGAGGAGATACAATTAGCAATGAAAAGGAATGAGCTTCAATACTGGCAATGGCATGGACAAATCTCGAATGCAGAAGCCAGATGAAAGGGGTACTTGCTGTACGATTTCATTTATGTGACATTCTAAAATGGCAAAACTCTAGGGAACAAACTCACATCAGTCAACCAAGACCGAGTTCAATGTGGACCAGAGGGACATACGGAGTTCTGGGAACATCCTGTATCTCAGTTCTCCTGGTGGTTACACAACTGTATGTATTTGCCAAACTCATAGAATTGTACAACTCAATGGTTAAACTTCATTTATGTAAATTATTCCTTTAAAAATGTAATCTTATTACGTATACTTAGATCCGAATCAAAAAAGCATTAAAATAAGTGATCCATCCCCAATTCACCCTATCACCCCAGTAGTTAAGTGAACAATTCAGAGTCAAAGCCTTTTACTTCTTTGACTACCTGGAATAATCTACTCAACGTGCTCTCTGGCTCAGCGGGATAGCAGTGTTACAGCCAACACCTTAGAAATGGAAAAATGAAGCCTTGGGCATAAGAAGGATTGATTTAGTTCTTGGCAAAAGCCACATTGTAAAAACAGCTATCTAATTTTCAGAGAAGTTGAGTGTGAGGACAGCTAAGGAGATACCCCTGATTTATCTTTCCAGATATATCTCTGAAAACAGGAGACAGTACAACGTCTCAGTGTCTGAACAGCACCAGAAACTAAAGACACAAATAATTTGTTACTCCTTTCAAAGAAGTGTCTCTAATGATGGAGCAGATGAGCTTATCTGAGATTAATAAAAAAGAAACATCTGCAGTCATGGTACACCTGGAGGAGGCTGGAGGAGTCTTGTAGGAACTCCCGCCATGGTCCCAGCACAGAGGGACAGGCCTCCACACTTCGGCAGAGACTCTTTCCCAATGCCAGCCCTCATGGTCAACTTCACTGTCTACATCTTCAAGAGCACAGTTCCTAATGCCACGGGGTAATGTTTTAACACATTAACTTTTTTACCATTATATTGTCAAGTAGAGATTTTTATTTTAGTATGTGGGGGCCCAGTGTGGACTGGTAATAAATAATTTGTAAGGTCTTTCTAAGACCTTGGGCCTCCATTAGCCCCCACCAAAGACCCCTTCACTGCCGGGAGGTGCGAGGAGGATTAGGCATTACTAAAAGGTGGTTGGTGCACTTGTCCAGTGACAGGGTGGCTTAGAGTAGAAATTTAGCTGCATTTGTAATAAAAAAATGTGTTTACTGCAGATCTGAGTTTGTGGATAGAGATTCATAACTACCATATCAATACCCTGGTATGTTAAGTCAAAACTATATGCGAATCAGAGAGGGAAATATTGTTACCACATATTGTCTTCTGGGAGTTATAGTTCTTTATCTGCCACTACTAGAAAACTGGATAATAAGATTTACATTATTTTTGGTTGAAATTGGCATTTAGTACCAGTACCTACCACAACTTAACTCCTCTGTAAAACTGTGCATATTGCAACTGTACATGTCAAACACATTAATAGTAGAGTATAAATGTCTAAATACAATAATTAAGTATGTGAGGTGAATAATGTGTTAACCAGTTTGATGTAAACATTCCAAATTGTATATAAAATCAGCACATTGTGCGCCATAAATGCAGTAATGTACAGTTATGATCTAATAATAATTTAAAAAAAGAAAAAAGTACCAGTGATGATGTGGAAAATGATTAAAATGCCCACCATTTTTGAAACAAAGATTTGAGGACAACAAACACCAGTATCTCAGGATGATGCAAATTGGAAGGTACAGAAAGGAAGATGGGAAGAAATTTGTCCAGCTCACAAGCCACTGTAAGAACTCTGTAGCCCTGCCATACCTGTTCCCTGACTCAGAGACCCAGAACCCCACAAAAGCATTAATTGCCACCACCATTTGGGTGCTGGATGAAGAGTGTTATCCTCCCACATCCTTACTCTGTCATCATGTTATATCCAGGGAGAAGCGAAAAATCCTACAAACTAATAGATACGAAAGACAATGAACAGAAGTCTGATACGGATGCACTAATCGCAGCCAGGTGCCACCTATGATGTTTCAATCTGCCACAGATAGCATATACAATGGCGGTCCCGAAAGATTATAATACTGTATTTTTATTGTGCCTCTTCTAAGTATAGATATGTTCAAATACAATTGTGTATTCAGTGCAGTAACGTACTGCTGGGTTTGTAAGTCTGTAGCCCAGGAGTAATAGGGCACGACCTTGCAGTGGGCTCTACTGTCTGTACCTGTAAGAACAGGTGAATGGTGGAGCCTGCTATGATGTTCCCACAGTGGTGAAATCACCTGCCAGTGCATTCCTCAGAGCCTAGTGGTGTTTAGTAACTCTGGCAGCAAGACTTTCTCAGAAATACCAGAGCTCTCAGACAACTATAGCTTTTGTGTTCTCTTCTTGGGAAAATAAGTAATTGAAGATATGTTTAAACCAACCAAGACATCAGATAAAATTCAGAACCTAAGAACAGGCATGACACGGCATGAAAGAATGAGCTCTCATCAATTCATTCAGTTACACCAGAGTTAGTAAATATTAAAAAGCATAATCTTCTAAAATCTACAATTCTATTAACAAAGACTAGAAACTGAGAGAGGGAACCAAACTTCCTGCCTCCACTAGAATATAACTGCACTTTTTTAGTGTCATAACGTTTATTATTTTTCATTATTATTTTAAATTATCCAACACATCAGTAAATGTATGGACACATTATTACTGAAAAAGACCCAGCCAAGCAACAAAGACGGTTGTTAAGATTAATACACGGAACTTCTCTTTTACTTATTTCTCTAATTTTACTTCTCTCTCTCCAAAGTCAACACTTTTTTTCTAAACCTTTTAAATCATTTCTATGCCTGTATAAGCATATGCATAAGTATGTACATACATTACTGTAGAGAAGAAAAAGGTATTTTAGAAGGCTATTTATGTTCAAAATGCAAGAAAATATAATGCCTTGAAACAAAAGATGAACAATTTGAGGGAAATAGAACTGACTGAAATGAAGATTTCATCTAAGATTATAAGAATCCTAAATTTTAATTTTTAATTAAATTTAATAAAATTCTAAATTTTAGAGGCTTGTAATGAAATGCTTTTAGATAAAATGCAGAGGGTTTTTTTTTATAATCAAGACTTAAAATTCAGCACTTAAAATCTGCTGCGGAAATAGTAAAGACGAGAACAAAAGGATAAAATTCTACAGAAAACAAGCTAGCTGCTCTCAAAAAATGCCCAGGGAAAAAGAGAGGAAACAATGAAAAACAAAGCAGCTATGTGAATAGGGAAAGAGGCCACATATGCTCTGAACCATTGTTTCTGCAACAGAATAAACGGAGCAGGAATACAATTATTTATTCAATCAACACTTGATATGTGCTATAAAAGAGAAAAACTGTCCCCAAAGTTAGAAGCAGCTATAAAACAGAGTTTGACATTCTGAAGAGTTTGGGGCTATCCTCTAAATACACAGAATTGTAAAGAAAAAAAAGTTTTCATCTCCAGGGAGCCTAACAAAGTTTGTACATGTTAAGGATTAAGGAAAAAATCTACAAGCACACACACACACACACACACACACAAAATCGAGAGGTGGATCCTCTTGTTAGGTCCCTCTGGATGTTCCCTGGTGCCCTGGTTCCCAGCATCAAGAATGAGTTTTGCTACCAAGTCTAGCCCATGATGGAGCAATCCCAGGCACCAATCTCACACAGAGTTTATTACGGCAAAGAGAAAGAAGCTCTATAAAATGAAAATGAAGAAAGAGGCTACATAAAATGACATGAAGAGAGAGGGACAGGTTGGACCCCAGGGGTAGGGAAAGACCCAAGTCTAGAGCTCACTAGCTTGTCCTGCCTCCCTCCTGGCAGGATTGGTTACTAGTTCCCATCTTTGGGGTGATTGACAGGTTGGGGTTAGATTAACGGATTACCTAACAGGTGACATAACAGATTGGTGATGTAACAGTTTCCTGCACCTTCCCCAGAATTCTGTTATGCTAATTGGATGGTAATGAGGCCGGGTCCCTTAAAGGTCAGGAGGAGCCTCTTCCCTAGTCACAGTCTGGCTCCTGGTGTCTGCGCTCAGCCACTTTCCTGCCACCCGTTTGCCCCACCAGACCTAATACCCGGAGGCCTGTCGTGTGGTCCTCTCCACGCTTCCTTGCAAAGAGCCACGCTCAGCGCTTGCCCCTTATAGCTCTGGAGCCCAGCTTCTCCTAACACGTGGTCTCTCCCGCCTCTCGTCTGTCCTCCCCTCTCCTCCCCCCTCATTCCTTCTTTCTCTCCTCTTGCTTTCTTTTTTCTCTCTCTCTCCTTCTCTCTCTCTCTCCTTCTCTCTCCACAGAAAATCTCAATCTCTTAGAGCTATCCTGGTGAAAATCAAATGCTCCTACTGGAGAAACGCAATGCCTGCACAGAATTCCCTTTAGTGACTGGTGAGGAAAGACGGAAGGAAGACAGAAGACGACGCTCTGAAGACATTAACGCAATCTGCCCCTGTCACACTTAACAGTTCAATTTCACAAACATTTGAATTCCAATTATGTAAATACAAGTAACCCACTCAGTCATTATTTTAACAGCAATTTTTGATGACAGTCTTAGGTGTCAAGCTTGATTAGGACACAGCAAACAGACGAGACTATTGACCCCAAAGAGCATCAGGTGGATTTAATTTCAGTAGCAGTTGGAGAGCTCGGTTAATTCTCTATTAAATAAGAAACCTCTGAGTAGCTACCAGGAAGACTCTTCTACCTGGAAGCAAGTTGGACCTTTAAAAGAGCTGCATTCCATCCAGAAAAGGAAGGCCGTTTAGAAGGTTTGCATCAAATGTCAGGGAGTTAAAGAGGACTAGAGATATTAATAGATTCACCTAGAAGGGTACAGCAGATCACTTCCTGGGTGTGGCTCTGGGTATAAGGCGTCCCTGACCCCCTGGGGAGGGGGGTGGGTAAACATTCAACTCTGAGATTTGGGGAGCCAGGGTCTCCCAAAGAGCCTATGTAGCTAGAGGTTAATATTTTTAGCATCTGGAAAAAAGAGTATCCATGAAAGATAATGAAAAACTACAACTAAACTTTATTAAGGCATTCTGGGATTTTTGTAGAAGTTTCATTGTTGTATTTTTTAACATTTTATTTTGAAACAGTTGTGGACTTGCAAGACATTGCAAAATAATATAGAGATCCCAGATCACATCCACCCAGTTTCCTCCTATGAGAACGTCTTGTCCAACACGCATCGAAACCAGAAAATTGACGTTAGTACAATCCACCAGGATTGCATGTTTTGTGTACGTGTGTCTCTCTGCAATTTTATCACATGTGTGGAGTTTTGTAACCACCACCACCATCAAGACGCTAAACAGTCCTATCACCACAAAGACCCCCTTCCCTCCACAAACCTTAACACCAGGTAGTCACTGGTCATCTCCCCACCCTTAAAGTTTTTCCACTGTGAGAAGATTATATAAATGGAATCAATATCCCAGTTGGGATCTAGCCAAGTTGTTGCATCAAGAGTGATTTTTTAAAGTATATATTAAAGGCCAAGGTAATGTCATCTCAATGCACAGTGCTAAAGGCTTTTGTATAAATGGATATGAGTCAATGATTCTAAGCAGAGCAGGATAATTGAAATTTACGAGTAACGAATAGCTTCTGCTTTCTGGACACACAGGCATTTTACCAGGGTTGTTAACAAGTGGCTCAATGCTTAAAGTGCACGTTGCCCAGACCAACAAGGTCTTTCCCATGCTGCTTTACTCAGGACTGTGGAGACTCAACTGAGTACTTAACCAGGCTTTGGGGTCAATGCAAAGTTTTTTTTTTTTTTTTCCTTACCATCACAAACGGGATTCTTCATTTGTCGTTGTTAAAAGTCTAAATTTTAAACAGATGCTTGGATTGGGGGTTCACATCCATCAGCTCCTCGACTCGAGCGCGTCTCATCCCCAGTAGCTTTTCCAGAGCTGCTCCCTTCACCAGGAAGCTCCACATATCCCAATTCAAACTTGGGCCGCGTCAGTGTGTTTATTCTCCAGGGAAGACATGATGGGGAGGATAAAGCGATGGGTATGCTTTTTCCGTGTCTTTTCCAAAGCTGTCTTGAATCAATTTATTGACTGTTTTAGAATCATTCATTGGCACCTCTCTGGTCATGGTTTCTTCCATCTTCTTCACATCAGCATAAGCTTCAGTCATAGTCTGCCCTGTTTTAAGCATGGGGCACATTTTGTCATGAGTGAGATCCATGCCATGGGCAAGGTTAGGCAGGCAGTTTTGCCCTGAACATCTTCAGTAATCAGCTTGAATTTTCTAAATACAACTTCATCATCAATGTTTGACGCACATCAAACACATGAACCTTGAGGCTGTCGGATGCAATTTTGGCTCCTTGAGTCCTGGTGACTGATGTTTTTCCAATAGTTCTTATATTGAACATAGCAGGTGCCTTCACATCATACCAATTTTTCTTACATAATGGGTCAACCACTTTCCTCTTGACTCCCTTTTTGCCATCTTTCGTAAGGCCCTTGTTATTGCCCAAAACTTTCTTTTGACTTACAGAAAAACAGTGCAGCTCTGAAGCAAACCTCCTTCCATGCACTGTTGGATAGAGGTGGAGGAGCCTTGGTTTGGAAAGTCACATGTGCTGGCAACTCTTACATTTCAGGGCCTCAAGTTAATAGGACTTCTGGCCTGTCTAAGGTCTAGCATCTGTTCATCGTCTTTCCTACTAAAAGAGAACTGTAGCTTTTCAGTAATAACCTGAAAGTTAAACCTCCCATTGGCTTCTGCTTATTCTGTGTCAAAAACACAGTTGAGATAAATGGCATTTAAGAAACAGTCTAAGGCCTAAATGCAGAATACAAATGTCTATATACAATAACTAAGAAAATGCTATGAAGACTGTGTTGAATAGTTTGATGAAAATATTTCAGATTGTATATGAAACCAGCACATTGTACTCCGTGATTGCACACATCTATGATTTAACATACACATCTATGATTTAACAATAATTAAAAAAATAAAAAAGAAAGAAAAAGAAAGAAAGAAAGAAACAGTCTAAGGAACAAGCCAAACGTCCTCATTAGATATTTGTGCCAAGGTGAACATGAGAATGTTAGCTGCTTAGTTTACAAAATTTAGCCCTTGTAGAAGTGTTTTCTTTGAACTAAGATTCATGACCACCCTCTGAGCTCTTATCAAAGGTTGGTTATTTTAAAAAACCTTCACAAAGTGCATTTATCCATTATTTTATAAAACGTACATTTTTTAAATGAGGAATTCATACTCATGGTAGAGAAACTGGAAAAATGCAGGAAAGTAAAAGAAGAAAAATTCCACTGACAGTCCCAACCCCGCCCCCCCCCCCCCGCCATTATGGTTTATTTCCATCCTTTCTTTATTCTTTGAAATTATTTTAAAAATCTTATGATAAGATAAAAAACATAATTCACAAAGTGTGTTTCTTCTGGGAGCACAGCACCAGAGACGTTTATGTTGTTCATCTCCCCAGTATGAGTCTGTATGGTTTCCTGATAGAATACAAAATCAGGAGAAATGGTCTCTCCTGACAAGTCAGTAGGGTTTCTTTTATCAAACAAGACTTTATGGAACATCCCCTTGTTTCTCTATTTCATTGGGTGACAAAGAATACAAGTACTTTTGTGCTTATTTTTAGTATTTATTCTTCTCTAAGTACCATCTTCCTCTCCCTCTCTGTGTGTGATTTCTATTCTTTTATCTTTATTTTAACTCTCCTCAATATAAAATATAAATGAGCCCCTTTTCTATATATGCACTTATTAACTCCCTTTGAAGAAGGTTAGATGCAAATCAATAGATTGACAAACAGGTTTGTTTTTTTTCTTTTTGTAGTTTTTGGCCAGGGCCCGGTTTGAACCTGCCACCTCCAGTATACAGGGCTGGCACCCTACTCCTTTGAGCCACAGGTGCCACCCAATAAACAGGTTTTTTAAAAAAAGGTAATTTCACTTCTCTGGCAAAAAAAATGCAAAGACTAAAATCCAGAGGCAAGGAGACCCAGAAGCTGAAAAAGAAAAACATATAGGACATGTAGTATTTATGAACTACATAATTAGTGCATATCACTGAAATCTGGGTAGAAAAGCACGCACACACACACACACACACACAAATAATTTGCAGTGGGAAGGATACCCAGAGTCATGTTCCTGGAAATAACCACTCCCTGTACCTGGTGTTTCCTGCTTCCTCCACTTCTAAGTTCACTGTCATCTAGAAAGGGAGCCCCTTTCTCCCTGCAGGTGGCTACTGGTTACCTGGATGGACTCAGTCATGGAGCTGTAACTGTTCGGCAGTTGATGGATGTGGCCTGTGCTGTTGGCCAGGAAAGTTCACGCCTCAGGGGAGGCTAAGGGTCTTTGGATCTTGGCTATTAGTTGTAGGCATGCCTTATACATTTTGGGTATTAATCTCTTGCCAGATATACAGTTGCCAGATATTTTCTTCAGTTCCACGGTTGTCCTTTGCTCTCTTAATTACTTCCTTTGATGCACAGAAGCATTTTAGTTCAACACAGTCCTGTTTGTCTGTTTTTGCTTCTTTTTGCTGTTGGTGTCATAAAGAAATCACTACCAAGACCAAGGTCAGGGAGCATTTCCCCTGTGCCTTTTTTTCTGCTTTATATAGTCCTGGTATGATTTTAAAAGACTTCCCAATAATTCACTGAATGCATTTACCATAATTTATTTAACTAATACTTAGTTGCTAAATGTATACATTGTTTCTAAGTTTGGGATAACTTAAGTAATACTGTGCTAAATATCTTTGTATCTAAACTTATTTGTATTTATTCATGAATGTTTCCCTAACACAAACTCCTGTAAATGGAGCTGGTTAGCCAATAACATTAAAACTTCAATGTCTTTGGAAGTTTCTGTATTTGTACCACGATATAATCTTCGATCAGTGTTAGAAGATGAAGATATTTAGGATAAATGGCAAAGGACAAGTAGACTTGGCTCCAAGTTGCATGGTTCTTGTACACACACCACACTTAGGATCCAAACAACCCTGACTTGGAACTCAGGGCCTTAGGAAGGGAGAGGGGCGGGTTTTACGGAAGCCCGTTGGTGGGTGGCAGAGAACAGGAGCAGCCAGACGCCCAGCCAGGCAGAGACACTCACCAAAGAGCAGGATAAGATAAAGGACTAAACAGAATGATCAAAGTTTTGTTAAAGATTTCAAAGCAACAATAACCACAAAAAAAATGTATGGGTCTGTGTTCACGCAGAAAGGAGAACAAGGCCAGGCCAACCACTTCTCTGCAGCTATCATAAAATACTTTCACACAACAGAGAATAAAAGCTAAAATTCTTTTTTCATATTTTCCTTCTTCTTATCATGACAAATGATCTATACATGAAAAGGGGTGGGAATGTTCTAAGAAGGCCACCGGTCATTTCTGATGAGTTTTAGTCTTTATGTTCAGCCATTCTTTCTTGATGTGGTAGCAAAACGTGCGCAGATGGGTGTGAATAAATATGTTGGCCGTTTCTAGAGAAATAACATAGACAACGGAAACCTTGAACGGGATATTCAGAAAAGGCGGCAGAGGTGAAGAGGGGGTCAGTCATCACGGTGGCTGTGCACATGTAACCTTGTCATGTCTCCAAGGAAAATACTCAGGCAGATCATTGAAAGGAAGATTCTGGAGCTCTCTTTAGAGAAATGAAGATTGCTAAGACCACGCTGATAGGTCACCGCCTTCCCATGCCATCCTTCCAGCTTCCCCTCCCAGCTAGCTCAGCCTGGCTGCCCAGGCCTGAGTAGAAGGTGAAAATCACAAAGAGGCTCCCTTTCCCTTGAGAAGAAGAGCTCCCGGCAGTGGCTGGGCTTCAGCTCCCCCTGACTGCCCTGGGCAGATGCCCTTGTTTACAGCAAACCCCTTAATGCAAAGCAGAATGGGGTGGAGACTGTGGCTAAGAGCTCAGGTGTCCCCTGGGCTTGATTGCCTCCAGAACTTCCTATTACCAGCTCAGTGGCCTTCTATACAACTGATGTTTCCTAAATGCATTCTTGACACAACGTTTCTACAAGAAGCCTATACTCCCCTTAGTGGAAACAGTAGGCGTTATTCTAAATCTAACAGATTCAAATCAAAGTTTAATTTTTATTCATGGAGGAAGCAGAGGAGGATTATAGGCACTTATTTCTCCCTTTGAAGTAAAATAATCCTGAGGTTTTTACTCTGAAAATTAAATTAAATGGTGCCCATGAAAGCACTTTATGAATAGTGAAGACTGATATTAAGTATTATAAGTTCCTGTGTTTAAAACTAGGTAGTCAATGAATAGAAACTAATTACATGTGAAGAAAATATTTTTATTTTCTAATGGCCCAAACCAGTGGCCTGTTTTGGGTTTTTCTCTAATATGTATTTTTAGACATAAAAATAAAATAGTCACGTTATATTCCTTCCACTTTGGGAAGTGAAGAACATCAGACTCAGGGAAGCACCGATGAAAATTTTTACCGTTCTCATTGTTACCTTATGTCTTAGGGTTTTTCCTCCATTTTTCTAAAATTTTAAAATATCACAGAAATAATAAAAACTCGCTGCTGCAAGTAAAACAAGTATGTTTATTTATTTGACTTAATATAATATGTACCTTTTTCAGGAGACAGGTACAGCTCTGTGCTCTATCCTACAGTGCCAGCCCACAGTCATTTATTCAGCCTGTAATCGATCGATGAACATTTGGGTTTGCTTTCCTTTCTTCTGCCAATGGAAAGAATCTGTACTCAGTACAGTAATTTAAGGAAGTTTCAAATTCAAGCCGTTAACATGGATGGACAGAATTGATAAGTAGGGTGGAGTTCCATGCCTCTTGCTTTGTGAAAGTCCATGGTTTAGTTTCATCTTTTAAAGCATCATTGTGGAAGTTAGGTTTTGTCGTTTAGTTTCTGGGTGTTTAGCTTGCTGGTGGTCCCCCAGGTCAGAACACATCCTTCTTAGTAAAGTATTACAAGGATGGAGAAGTGGGAATCCAATGTACTTAACTCTAATATGAAGCCATTAGATGAGCTAATACACACCCACATAATAGAAAAACTCAAATCATTTCAAGGTGGAGGGCAGTGGGGGGGAGAGGGACAGAGAGAGGGGCGGAGGGAGAGAGATGGGGAGTGAGGGTGTACGGCACGCCTCTTGGGGGCAGGACACAATTATAAAAGGGAATTTACCTAATAAATACAAAAACAGTGTAACCTAATTCTTTGTACCCTCAATGAATCCAAACCGATAAAAAAAATAATTTAAGGAAGTTTATTTGGAGCCAAATTTGAGGACCATGACCCAGAGCCACACCCCAGAAGATGTGAGTGTGTGGACTCGTGGTCATGGAGTTAGAGTTTGGTTTTATACATTTTAGGAACACAGGGTTTATGGATGAGGTGATAAATCAATACATGGAAAGCACACATTAGTTTGGCCAAGAAAGGTGGGTACATCTGGAAGCAGGACCTTACAGGTTACAGGTGGGTTAAAGATTCTTTAGCTGAGAATTGGCTGAAAGAGTTAGGCTCTGTCTAAAAGACCAGGTGTCAGTGAGAAGGAAAGCTTAAGAGACAAAGTATCCAACAGTTATGTACATTGAGGACCTGTGGGTAGGTCTGGTGTAGTCTTAGTAAGTTATGTACATTGAGGACCTGTGGGTAGATCTGGTGTAGTCTGTTAGTGACTCACAAAGGAGGTCTCTAAGAAGGGGAGGGGGCTTGATGAGGCCTGTTGAAGCTCCTTTCTCACAGAGCTTTCTTTCCTTCTATCGACGGAAAAGAATCCATACTCAGTAAATTAATTTAAGCAACTCAGTTTTAGGGATCCTCTTGACCAAGAGAGGGGGTCCAGTCAGTTGTGGAGGAGGAAGCCTTAAGATTTTATTTTAGGCCTCCCTCTCTCCCTCTCTCCCTCCCTCCCTCCCTCCCTTCCTTCCTTCCTATTTTTCAGCAGAGTGGAAAGCTATAATTTAATATAACAATTTGTTGCAGTTAATTTCTGTATATACATAGCTGTTTGTGCTCCCCAAATGGGACTTTAATTATTATTTTGAAAATGGGAGAATACCCCCAGAATTCTGGTACTAGGGGGACACAGCTTACACCTTCATATAGGGTGATCTCTAGATTTATAAGTTAACACAGGAGAGCCTCTGTAAGCTGACCACCCAAGGGACCGTAACAGACTGGTCAGCAAATGGAGGTGGTCAACATAAGGACCTAGGCCTATGGTAGTAACACACACATGTGGTGCATGTCCGGTCTATGAAAATCAGGTCAACTTCAGGAGGTGGTCAGCGTGGGGAGGTGGTCCTCTGGAGGGGTCCTGCTCTATGCTGCACATTAACTTGGAGACAGTGGTTATTACTTAAGCATCAGTGTTTCTGGTCTATGGTACAATAAGATCCTTCGAGACAGGATTTTACCCTTTTATTATCATCATTACCTGCTCTTGAAATTGAATCTTATCATATTTTCACACTGGATGTAAATATTAGAAGTAGGTAGTGATAAAACCTATTTAGTAAATAACTATAATGACTGATGGTAACTATTATACACGGTTAGTCATAACCACTCACTCTTTTATCATTCAGATGAATCTGCTATCAAGCAGATATTGGTACTGTACACATTATGTTGAGATTAAAAATGAGCTTTTTCCAGAGGGAGGGTGATTGGTGGAATTACACCTGTGGAGCATCTTACAAGGGTACATGCAAAACTTAGTAAATGTATAATATAAATGTCTTAACACAATAACTAAGAAAATGCCAGAAGGTTATGTTAACCAGTGTGATGAAAATGTGTTAAACAATCTATAAACCAGTGTATGGTGCCCCATGATTGCATTAATGTACACAGCTATGATTTAATAATAAAAAAATAAAATAAAATAGAAATGAGCTTTTTCAACTTCCAGGTAACTAAATGCCCGACACTGTGAATTGTCACTGGACTCTAACAGATGGTCAGTTCTGTTAAAGGTACTGTAGACCATCCCGTAGATTTTTGAAATCTAGATGATGAATTAGAGTTGGTAAATCGAATCCTACACTGAATGCACCAGCTACGGAAAACAGCAGAACCCTGAGGTTTTTTGTAAAGAAACCTTTTGCAACATGGGCACACATTAATAAAATAACATGTGTTAGGAATTTGAAGCATTTTAAAATCAATTTTCTTAGAGGATTACAAACACAAGGAGATGGGGCAGCTGAGCAGCTCCCTGGACACAGACATTCTCCTTGTCCCACCTGGCAGGCCAGTGGACATGTGACCTCATCGTGGCCTCCTCTAGTCCCTGGATGAGGACTTTCTGGGCTACTGATTCCCTTTTAGTCATGTGCTCAAGTCACATGAACTATAAGCTGAGTTGTTCTCCCTAAGCTCCTGGCAAGATAAAAGAACAGAGGCGGCTCACAGGCAGATGTGCTCAGAGATGGAGGGGCTGGACCTCCGTGTTAGTCCAGGAGTCTCTGCTGGGGTCTTGCAGAATCAGAAACAGCTCAGGGGGTTCAGCTGACTGTGTTTCATGATAGCGTGAAATCTTGGAGTTCAAACAGTGCACAGATAAAATTTGTATTTTCATGTGATTACATTATTTGCAATAGGCCCCACATGATAGGATTGGTAATTGTCAGTCCTATCAAAACAGTATTTTGTTTCCCTTTCACCATCACTACTGCATCTGTGTGATTTGTCCCACCAGCTCTCAAACAGAGCGCCAGAGAGTGGAAAACCAACAAAAGCGCATTCACTCTGCGAGGATCCACATCTTTACACCTGTTAGTAATTCAGTTGTCAAGGCTCAGTGCAGAGAAGGTGTCCTGGGCAGAATAGCTCCTTCACCCACTGTTGTCTGGGTTTTTTTTACTCTTTCCTGGTTGAACCCTTTCAGCTCTTCTTAAGTGAGAATAAATATATTTATCAATGAAATAGTAAAGTAAAATAGAACAAAATATGCAAAAAAAAAAAAAAAAGATAGGAATACAACCCAATGTCTGACACAGGCAAATAGCATAAATAAAGCCTGGGGGAAAAGTAACTCACTGGCTGGACCATCACGCAGTGCGCGAAGGAAGGCTCAGTCAGTGTCAACACGTGTTATCACAAGTCAGAAACAGATTGGGGTGTTGTCCGGGGTGAAGGTTGGATAAAGATCCCATAGGATTGTGAATTCTCCAGATTTTTAAAAAATTTCAAAATACAAGTATCTTGTTGACCACGTGAGGGACTATAGCAAACTTGTCAACATAAGGAATTGAGCCTTCTGTGCTGATATGTGTGTGTGGTGCATGTCCAGTCTATGAAATTAGGTCAGCTTAAGGAGGTGGTCAGTGTGGAGAGCTGGCCAGGTTCTACTGTATTTAGGGGGCACAAATGTTTTAGGCTACACGGATCATTTTTGTAATGCTTGAGTCCTGGCCAGGGGTGTGCCCATCACCCCAATAGTGTTCATATTAGGTGGATTGCCTTCCTTCCCCTCTGCCCCCCCCCCCCCCGGTTGCTTTCCACTGAGCTTCACTCCCCTCTGTGTACCTGTGTGCTGCTCACTGGTCAGTTCCAATGTAATAATAAGAACTTGTGGTGTTTGCTTTTCTATTCTTGTGATATTTCACTTAGTAGAATGGTCTCCAGTTCCATCTGGATTGTTGCAAAAGGTATTAATTCATCTCTTTTTATGGCTGAGCCTTGATAAGTTAATTTTGTCCTTAAATAGTTCTGTGTTTCCCCACATGGGCTGAAGTGTAAAAGTCAAAGCTCTCTCTACGATCCAGCTCCCTCCTCTCTCTGGCCTCGTGCCCTTCCTGTCGGTGATAGCTGTGTGACAATGTGAATGTACTTAACATCACTGCACTCCACACTTGAAAATTAAGTTGACAAATCTTATCTCTAAATGTCAGCCCCTACCCTTGTAAAGCCTTCCTGCCACCCACCCCTGACTGGCGAAGTGACCTTCCTGGCTCTGCGTTCCTACCGGGCACACCTGTGGAGCAGAGTCACCACATACCTCACCATGATGGGGGACTTGCCTTTTCCTCTTTAGGTTGTAAGCTTCTTGAAGGAGCATTTGTACATTTTATTTTGTACCCCAGGTCTGTGGCATGATGTCTGACGCTATTTCTTGACTGACTGGACAACAGGATCTTTTGTCCCTGACTTTTTTCTACGGTCTGTGTACTACAGGAACACTTACGAGTCTCTGTTGCAAGTTCCTATGACTGAGATTGTAAGAGTCTGAGATTGCATCGGCCACATATGTTATTCTTTCATGACCTGACAGAAACTAGTATTCCGGCGGGTCCACTGAGTATGCTGAACACTGAGACCACAGCCTCTCTCGGGTGTGAAGATGCAGGCAAGTGGACTATTCCTCTTGGTTGACAGGAGGGGGAAAGTGAGCTTGTTTGCAAATCAGCCCATGTTTAACCAGGATCCTTAGTCTTAACTTTCACTGTTAGGATTTGGGAAATTTAGTCAATTGGTTCTTAAAATAGGAGGTGGCTGGTAATCCATTCACTTACTCAAACTGTCCAATCACTACTCAGCAATGTAATTGAGTGCTTACTGTATATCACTGTTGGGAATAAAATGGTGAATCCGGGCAGATAGAGTCTTTGCCCTCATGGTTAATCATTTGGACCACTGTCTTACCTGTCTCCAAGATGTCAAGTGCAAATAAACATTTATCCTAGTTCTTTTGAGAATTGCTTAAAAATTAAGGCTCATAAATTACTGTCTTGTAAACCTGTGGTTCCCAGCCCCTGGGCCACAGTTCAATACCAGTCCATGGTCTGTTAGGAACCGGGCTGCACAGCAGGCGAGTGGTGGGCCAGCCAGTGAGGCTCTGTCTGCATCTACAGCCGCTCTAGTCACTGCCCAAGCTCCCATCACCACCTGGGCTCTGCCTGCTGTCATGACAGCAGTGGCACTAAATTCTCATAGGAGATAGAACTCAACTGTGCATGTGAAGGATCCAGGTTGTACACTCCATGAGAATCTACTGCCCTCAGCTCCCTCGTCCCATCCATGGAAAAAATGTCTTCCATGAAACCAGTCCCTGGTGCCATAAAGGTTGGGGACTGCTGCTGTGAACAAGTCGGTCACATGGCCATGATGGCAGGGGAGCCATGAGAGTCTGGCTGGGCTCTGCTGTTCTGGGTGACACCGGCTCACCTTTGGCAGCCCATTAGCAAGAAACAGCCCCACAGAGTTCCTGCTAAACAATTTAGAATGATTTTCCAATTTAAACATGCATTTCAATCATTTTTATTGGCCATTTTGTACAATTCCCTTGAGTGGTCTTTTGGCAAATATTATTGTCATCTTAAAAGTTAAACGAAAACAAGTCTTTATGCAAAAATGGTATGAGGTGGGAGAGAAATGAGAATGCTGGTAAGTGACCCGAGAGAAGGGAAAGAGCCTGCGGTAGGGCTGAGGTTGGAAGTCACGATCAGTGGGGAGTTGGCCAGGCTCTGCTGTTTCCCAGCTCAACAGCCCTATGGTATACGGGATTTCCCTCTTCCAGGGTACAACAGGTTGTACCTTGAGAACACTGAAGACTCCAGCCTGGCATCGTGCTTATTTAATGGTATCTTAGTTTATTCTTCAGTAGGACACAGAGCTATATATTCCAGAATATTAAGGATCCTGCACTTCAGCAGTAAAATAGTTCATTTACTTATCCACTATACATCAATACTGAGCTGCACAGAATGACCCTCTCATGTGGGAATAGTCATATTCAGGCCATAGTTTGTAAAGACTGCTGCTTCTCCAGATCTCTGTAGAGTGAGCTCCTGGCTTAGTCTCATTGTTGGTGACTAACTTTGACAATACTCAAAGCAACTCCATACCTGGAACTACATACAGCAAACAAAAATTACAACTGGTCTACCTTATGAAATGAATTATATCTACATGATGAACAATTAAAAAATTCTTTCCTAGGGCTCTGATGGTTGTAATGACAAAAAAAGGAAAAAATTGGCAATTATTTTAAGTCAAAAAAGAGAGAGAGAATTTGTTGATGTTTACAACTAAAAAGTTCAGAAGGCTGGGCTGGATTCCAAAGCTGGATTCTGGATCTTAAATTATGCCCGGGTTCTTGCAAAGGTTGACATCAACCACTTTAAGTTACTTGGTCCTTTTCTTTGGCCAAAGGAGAGAAAATAGCTTCTGGAATAACTGATTGGTCCAGCCCAGATTGTGCCCCAGACATGGGCACCAGGGGGATGGTGGCTTCTGATTGGACAGTCTGGGTCTGATAGTCACAAAACAAGGCCACGTAGGGGACAGGGAGTTCTAGATTAGAAAAGATTCTCGACAGAAAAACAAAACAAAACAAAACAAAACAAAACAAAACAAAACAAAACAAAAAACATTTGGGGGCAAGACACAATTTTAAGAGGGATTTTACCTAACAAATGCAATCAGTGTAACCTGGTTTCTTGTACTCTCAATGAATCCCTAACAATAAAAAATAAATAAATAAATAAATAAATAAATAAAAACATTTGTCACTAAGTGTCTAAGCCCACCAGCCCACCACACAGAACCGAGTAAGACTGTCTTGATTTCTCCGTTCAGAATCCTCTCCACCCTGCCTGACACTTGCCCAGTGTGGGTGCCAGTTAACAGGGTCACTGTGCTCTATTAGGGCCGACCCCTCCATAGACACCCTTCAGTCTCTCTGTTTTCTGTCATTCAGTCCTTTGAATTGCAGAGTTATCCTTAACCGTGATTCATTGCAAAACCAATTTGCCAGTGGAATGACATTCATGTCACCCCCTTCTCAGATCTTCCCTGGAGCTCTTCACTCTCATTAAATTATGTCTGCTCAAATGTCACCTCCTTGGCTGAGATTAAAAATAAGCCCCATCCCACCCACTACTACCTTGCTTTCATTTTTTCATTGCACCGATCATAACCTGACCTTGAATTCCTCTTATTTAGCTGTTTATTTCCTCTTCCCCTCAGAGAATATCTCCCCAAACAAAGAATTACAGACTGGCACCCCTATTCTAATCAGAGTACCTGCTTGATTGGTTGAGCTACTATGTTCTACTCCTATAACTAGTATGAATATTTGGTAGGGAGCGATTGTCAGAATACTGGTTTCTATAATCAAAACACTTGTAGGAAATGCCCCCGTAGACTATCCGTGTCCTGAGCACAGGCTGTCTTTTCCTGGCAATGTTCCTGGGGTCTAAAAGTGTACATTGGTACCCAAGAAGGGCTCACTGTTTGAATAAATGAATCTAGGACGACACTTCACCAGCACATATTGTTATGCCCGGATCACGGAGTCCCCAGAGACCACCAGGGAGCCGATTCTGATGCAAAAGCGAAAGAGCTGTTTTATTGCAAGCTCGAGCTTGGGCTCGCGGGGACTCCGCTACAAGGGGTCCAAGCCAGGAGCCTCAAGCTCTGTAACACAGCAAAGTAGGCGTATACAAGTCAAACAAATGAGCTGCTTCTGGATTGGCTGCCACTGGTCCTGCCATATGGCCCACTCCAGAAGGCAGTTTCTGATTGGAAGCCGGTGACTCAAGGTGGAAAACCGGTGACTCGCGGTGACTCATCAGTTTTGAACAAAATGGCTGACAAAACAAAATGGCTGACAAAATGGCCGACCCTTAAGGTGGCGTCAGTCTGGTTCTCTCAATATCAAATAAGGGTCTTAAAAGATTAATGAAGAGGGGTGGCACCTGTGGCTCAAAGGAGTAGGGCACTGGCCCCATACACCGGAGGTGGCAGGTTCAAACCCAGCCCTGGCCAAAAGCTGCAAAAAAAAAAAAAAAAATTAATGAAGAGACTTGCTGAACTTGCTTAACGTTGTTTAATTCTGCAGTTTCTGTGGAGGCCGCTCTGTAAGTCTGTCTATGAGATGTCTTCCTGTCTGACTCCATGCAAGAAGTCTAACTTTATAACTTAGAAAAGTATGGTGGAGGAAGAGGTGGTCACAGGAGTATGGAACAGAGGTTTTTTCTAGGCTGAACACAGCTTCCTTCTTTATTGATGCTGGAAAGCATAGACTGGCGTACGGGGAGGCACTGGGGGATTCTTTCTGGACAGCAAGCAGCTCTTGTAAAACAACAATTTGATGAGCTCAGTGCAAATGAATCAGAGACATATGGATTCAATTTCCCTTGAAACGCACATGGCTCTAACAATTAAACACCCCTGCGATTAGTAGGGGGAAAAAAATACGTTCGCAGCAGGGATTTGATGGGGTCCATTTGAAAACATGTCCAAGGCCCTCCCTGGGTCCCCTGTGGGGTCATTCCCATAGCACACAGGGAGTTCTAGCTGCACCAGCAAACAGGAAACAGTTGCAACCTGCCAGGAACATGCGTTGTAACTTTTGCAGCAGTTCTGTGCAGAAGGCATGGCCTCTGTCGCACAGATGATCGGTGGAGTAGAATTGCACTTTTTTGTTATCATGTTTGCCTTTGTCGGACTAATAACGTACCTAGAGAGACAAAGTGCATCTGGAGGTGGGGGGTATGTGTTAAGGTAATTCTCTCCAAAGAACTCAAATCCGAAGACATTATCTCA
This sequence comes from Loris lydekkerianus, assembly GCA_963574355.1. Taxonomy (NCBI): domain Eukaryota; kingdom Metazoa; phylum Chordata; class Mammalia; order Primates; family Lorisidae; genus Loris; species Loris lydekkerianus. The sequence goes on from CAUYPK010081115.1 coordinate 32,490, forward strand.
TCTTTTTTTATTACGTGTGCCCCAGAGATGTATGTGATTATTATAGTTCTGCATTAAGGAAAGAAACTTGAAGAACAGAGAGGTGACAGGTGTGGCCCAAATTATACAGCTGGCCCTAGGACTGGCCAGACAAGGCTGATCTCCCCAGCCTCGGGTTCCCACCTCCCCACCGCTGCCTCTAGATTAATGAAGCCATGTACAGCATTGCTGTATATTAACTTGAAATTGGGTCTCCGAGGGGGAATTCTGGCTTTTTCCAATGAAGCTGTAGCACTCAGCAACTGGTGAGGAAGAAGCAATTAATTTTTCCCTCATGAGTAAAATCATTATATAAACTATCTCTGCAGCCTCCAGGGCCAGATACAAGACATTGAGTTATTATATATACCACAGAGTGGATCCTTGCGTCAAAAAGCTCAGGGCCGAAATGAAAACCCAAAAGGCCACATCACCACGTGTCACTGTCCTTACTTAACGGACAGAACAGGTTTCTAATTGGCACAGACTTTGCCCCTTCCTCTTAATTGTAAAAGTATGATAGATGAATTCTTTTCCCATTAAGAGGGAGTAGTCTGTGGGATCCAATATTTTGGGCTTTCTATATCTAATTTCAAATATCTTTTTCCTTCAAGATGGTCCCCTTGGGTTTATCTGGTATAACATTTTAAAGCTGGAGAAACTGCAGGTGACGCACACCCGTATTCTTGCTGAGTATTCAACTCATGGAGGTAGGGAGGGGGCTTAAAAGAATCCTACAGCAAGAGGGGCTGCCCTGCTCGCTCTGAGGAGGTGCAGTGACCCTGGGGATGGCTAAGCCAGCAAGCCCTGACTACAGTGTCCAGCCCTGAGGCCCAGAGAGGGGACCCAGCCTTGCCATACTCACAGGCCATTGCCATTTCTGTTCCATCAATTGATTCATTCCAGAAATGCTGCATTTGTTTGGGTACCTGTTTTTAAATGTACTGGAGATTTGTTTTAATCAGGTGTAATGAGACAGACACAGAATTGACTGTTAGGGAGGGAAGAGTTCATGCTCCAGATTCTGAGAAACCGGAGGCAGAGCCTGCCATGCTGGGCCACGTGGGGAAGCCCAGGAGGTAGGGGTGGGGGAACAGGGGACAGGAGCCTTCATTGGGGTTTCAAAGGAAGGAGGGGGAAGAGGCAAGATGGGCAGCAGGCCCTGGGGTAGAGTGCTCCCTAGTAGCCCAATCCTGGGCCCTGGGTGAATGACGGCAGAAGAACAGTGTCCCAGACTGCAGGAGCTGGATATGCAGAAGAGGGTGGATCCACCCATCCAAGGCCACGCTCTAAGGCCAGCCTCCCGGTCAGGACTGCACTAACCTGAGGGGCCACCTCTTTCCAGGACCTCAGGGCCCTGAGATGCCAAAACATCATAAAATGTGAATTTAAAAAGATAGCAAGATAGCATGATTAGTCCAGAGCCACATTAACTGTCAGAGTGCTAATGAGAATCACAAGGACAAAATAAAGAGAAAAAGCTTTAACCAGATGTTCTCAGTTTAGCCATGGTTTGGGGTTATAATTTCTTTTTTAATCTTCCTAGAAAATCTGTAACATGCATAATAATATCGCCATCCCTTGAAATAGAAACCAAGGCTGACATGGAGAAAATGATAGTGTTTTCTGTTGGAAACCAGATCTTCTGACTCCTGATCCTGCATTCTGCTCCTGCCAGCCCTGGTGGCCATGAGCCTTGGGTTTTCGGGATAACTGCTGTGGCTGCAGTTGGGAATCACTCACAGAGCAAGGTCATTGCCTCTCACATTTTGGCAGGTGACACAGGCCTGCGCCATCATCTGGCAGAGAGTAGGTCTGTGTGAGCTCTTGGCTTCCAGAGCAGGAGAACATTCCCACAAGGTTGTGGGTTGGATGTGTGAGTTTTTTTCTTGTATGGCATAATTAGAAAGTGGGTCTACATAGCCCTTATAAATACCCCGGGGCCACTGCAGCCACAGATAATGTTGCAGGCTTTGACGGACAAGACAGGGCACTGCCCCCAGCCAATGGACACTAAGTTATCTTTAATTGGGCCCATGAGAAGAAAACGCACCTGCAGACTCTGGGGCTTTCCTAGGGTACTTCTCTGGCTATAAGAACATCAAGTAAATGTTTAGACAGAAGGCCCCTTAATCAGCTTCTCAGCAGGAATGAATCAAGTCAGAAAAGTAATTCTACTCTCACTCCCAAGGTGAAGGGAAGAAAAACTGGTGCTGGAGACTCCATCCTCCCCGAGGGACCATCTGTCAGTTTTCTCCCAGAGTTGGAGTCTGAATCTGTCCTGTCAGGACCACTGGCCAGAGTGAACACCCTGGGGAACCGGCTGTGTCTGCTGCCTGTGGCCTTCCTCCCTCTTCCTTCCTCGGCGTAGCCCTTGAACTTCCCTTGCCTCACAATTCCTTCCCTAGGAAGAATCCACACCCCAGCCTTGCTGAAGCAGCTGAGGAGTGAATTATGCCTGTGAGGAGACAGAGGAAGACCCAGGAACCTCCCCGCACCTGTGGCTGCACTGCTTGGTCATCACCAAGTCATTAGATGCTCACTTCCTACTTGTTAAAACATGTGGGGGGTGTGCCTTTGTATGTAAACACGAGGTTTACAAAACACGACATTTTATCCATTAGCATTTGCTTGTGGGTGTCTAGCAAAATAACAGGTTGATGCATACATCACATTGAAATTTCAGGAGCCTTTGAGACAGATATTAAATCATTTACAGTTGAACTCTTTTCTTCACAAAGCCTTTTCATTTGGAATGTCTACTGTTCCAATGTTGGACTCAGATGTTATTGCATGTCAAATTTATTCAATTTGGTTACATTTGTAAGCCATAAATATTATTGATTTATATCTCATAATTATTTTCCAGTGCTTATCACCAAAATATAATATCAAAGAAAGCCGGTTTTAGTTTTAGCAACCTTTGGAGGAGTTTCAAGCAAACTGTTGAGATGAGCCCTTTTGTGTGTAAGAGAAGCATTTCACCAGTTAACCAAGGTCCATCTTGTAAGGCAGAAACTCAGCCCTCCTGATGCTTCATTATCCAAATAGTGTGAATAAATATTGACACTGAGGCTACTGTGTGAATACCTTGCATTCTTCTCTTCTAGAATTATAGGCCACAGCGTTAAGCTTCGCCAAATCTCTTTTCTTTTTATTCTTTAATTCATCTAACAAACAATCATTGAGCACCATTATTGTACCAAATACTAAACTTGACCCCAGATCTTAGTTGTGAATTGTCTTCAGGAACACTGTGCTTTGAGAACTAATTTATTATAATACCAGCAGAGTTCATGCCATGTACCACCACAGCAGAGCTTAATCACCATTAACATACTATTAGCATTTGTACATTTATTCACTGTAAACACAATTAGCAAGACCATCTTTCTGAAATACTTTAACAAGTTCAATGACTAAACTGTTGAAAGGACACACACAAATGTCTGTAAATAATTAGAGGTTTCAGAATATACAAAAAGATTTGCCAAATGTTTGTCCCTGACTTGATAATAATTCAAAAGAGTAACATTTTTAGGAAACTAATTTTTTTTTTCTTGGAATGGGAAGAAAACCATATTTATATAACATGGAATGAGAGGTATGTACCTTGAGAATAGTACCCACTTTATAGCAAGTCAGGTTTATTTCTAATGGTTTGCTGTTCTATGGTGAATACAGTTTGTTTACTAGTCACACCTACAACATTGATAAGATTTGCTCTCCTAGCTGATCCTTCTTTTCTTTCATCTACAGTGTCCGTTCTTTTCATCACCATCACGTCCCATTTTGATACAGTAATCTGATCTTTGCTCTGTTATTTTTCTAGCATTTCTTCTATAATTTCTCAGAGTTCTTATATCAGCTGTTTTTCTCACATCTTAAAAACTTGGTTAGGTACACACACACACAGAGGCCTGCAGGTTTCTTATAAACAGTTACTACCAACGAGGAACCTGTCCGGGTCAGCAATCATTCCCTACCACACTGTGATTTTCATATATTCACTGGATATCTGCTCTCAGTGGTGGAGGGGAAATTATGCCTAAATCAACCTGAGGGAGGCACGTGCTATTGTTTTACAGGAAAAGATATTAGCAAACCTATAATCGTGTCCAAGAAAATGATGCATCCAGTCTTAGTAAGATGACCATTTTCTGTCACTTGTACCACTTCTCGATTTTCAGAGTATATTCGCCACATGAAATGCTCTTTAAGTAAAAGAGAAAAAGAGAAGGCAACATGGTAAGGTGGGAAAGGAAGGGCTTTGGGAACAGATGTGTGTGGCTCTCATTTTCTGCTTTACTTCTTCCTATTAACCTACTGAGCTGCAATTTTTTTTAAAAACTATAAAATGATAATAAAACAAATATCATGGAACACTGTATTCTAGTTTCTAGTTTTTCCCTTCTTTGAGCAACAAAACAAAACACACATGTGTTTAAAATGTGCACCACTCAACACTCTGAGATGGAAATAAAGTACAGAATTAGAAATTGATGTATTGAAGGACAGAGATTATTAAATTCCCTTGTTCAGAGGAAACACAATTAACGGGATCAGTTTGAAATTTTTTTTTATGCCAAATTTGCTTTCTAGTCCTAAAGTAATGTTGTGCAAATTATTGGCAAGTTGTTTCATGTTCATGCTTAATAAAAAGAAAAAAATCTTTCTCTTGTACTTAAATGCCTATTTAGTTCCGTTTGGGCCATTTTCTTTGAACTAATGCAAATGAGGGAGGGTTGCAGCTATTTCATAATCTTCCTTTAATCAAGATCACTACAAAGCATCAGCCCCCTGGGTGACGGGTGACATAAATCATATTAAGTTAATTCTGTGTATTTCATTAAAGGATTGAGTATTTTTATGAACCAGAATATCTGGGTCACTGCCATAGAGGCTTCAATCAAATTACAGATCTTATGCAGTCAGCCATGTGTTGCTCAGGGGGCAGGATGGAGATGAAATACCCACTCCCACCCACTTATCGTATCTCAGTAATAAAAGGTTGCCTGAGTTTGGAAGAGGCAGTTGGCCCTGGCCTCAAGATGCAAGAAGGAAAATCAGGCCTCACACAATGTGGTGCACATATAAAGCATAATAATCTCTCTTTCCCCCCCAAACACAATTGAAACAGTTATGTGACTTCTCTAGATGCCTGTTTTCTCAACAGCCCCCAAAGACAAAGTTGATAGTGCCCAGTCAGCTGAAGAATTCCACCTGAATCTCCAGTATCCCTTTCTACTTAATCCTATCTGCCATTAGAGACTTTTGTTTCTGTAAGATTAATAAACTGTGACAAATCAAGGCCAATAATTTCTCTAGACTTTCACTCTTTGGATACTTGTGCACAGCATCTAAATATTTGTATTTCCTTTCCATATGGTAGGGCAAAGAATGCTTCTGTAATGTTCACGAGAACACAGAAACTGTCCAGAAAAGAATCTTTGCCTCCTCAAGAAAGGAAGAGAGAAAAGTCAGGAGGAAAGATTGAGCCCAAAGTTCACAAAGGTTTCAAACATCTAGGGGAAGATCATCATACATCAAAAGCTTTTGACTGGGTTGTCTGACGTTTCTAATTGCCTGGCTGAAATGCTGTGCTTGACAGGCTTCCTAAATTAGGGAATCACAAAGCATCCGGGATGGTGAATGGCTGGTTGGCCTTGGATGGCAAAGATGGCAGGTATAAGGTTTTCATTGGCCAGTAAGCCTGAAATACCTACCATTTCCCACCTTGAAAATCGCCAGGGTCAATTGCTGGCCATGGAACCTGGGAATGGCTACAAACTTCCTGAGCTCCAGCTGCTTGTCAGATTCATGAGGATGTTCCCTGGTCCCAGGTTCCCAGGAACTGGAATGAGCACTGGTACCAAGTCAAGCCAATGATGGAGTGATCATAAGTGCAAAGCAATCACACGCAGAGCACTTACTGCAAAGTGAGTGGGTCTCAGAGGGAGAGACAGGTCAGTCTCTACAGGGGGAGAAAGACCCAATGTCTCACCTGCTCACTAGTTCTACCCGCCCTTCTCCTGACAGGATTGGTTGTTGTTTCCTGCCTTTACAATGATTGACAGGTTGGCATTATATAACAGATTACATAACTGGTTACATAACAGGTTGGTTTTATACCAGTGTCCCTTTCTACCCATCATCTTCCCCAGAACCCTTCATGAAATCTCCATGTACACAATGCCAATAAGATGGTAATAGCCCCAGGTCAGTAAAAGGTCATTAGGAGTTCCTTATAGTATATGTTCCGATGAGGAAACAGTCCCTAGCTGCTGGTTAGTTCCTAGCTCAGTTCAGGTCCTGCTCTCTGCCCCCTTACCCCGCCTACCGTCCGCCAGACCCAGCACCCTCCTTGGAGGGACAGCACGTAGGTGTCAGCAGGGTCGGCAGACAGTGTTCACTTCTCCCCATGAGGAGTGACTCCCTTCTGCAGAAGCCAAAGACATAACCCTCAGCCAGCCCTTGCAAATGTTTACCAACACCTGGGTTGGGATTTGGGTTCTTCCAACAGGGTGCAAAAAGCAAGGTTATACAAAGGGTTTAACTTCTGGCTTTGGATTATGAATCCCATTGGGAATCTCATAAAAACTTTAGATTCTCCTCCCAGAAATTGCAAACACGTGAAAAGTATCATATGCAATGATGCTTTCCATCCAGGTTACAACTGTGTGGTCTAGATATCCAGGAGCTTCATGTTTTAACTGGAGCTTTGACATTAACTGTAATAGATGGAATATTACCTTTAAAAAAGCTAGATTTTTGAAGATAAATGGTGTTATTGTCCTGGCCAGAAGCACAGCAACTTGGGGAAAGAGTTTGAAAACTCAGGTCCTTCCATGGGTCTGGAGCACTTTCGGAAGTAAATAAAATGTCTTCTGAAGCTAGTGAGTCCAATGCTTGGCTACACATAGAATCAGGTGGGAAACTTTTCAAAATGGTAGATGCCTAAGACTCACACGTCACAGTTTCAAGGCTTACAACAAACTACAGTCATGGGTATCATCCTGGCACAAGGGTAGATGTATAGATAATGGAATCATATTGAGAGTTCAGAAATAATTCCTTATGTTTGTGGTCTGTTGATTTTTGATTAAGGTATCATGACAATTAAACAGGGGAAAGAATAGTTGGTTCAACAAATAGTGTTTGGACAAATGGATACCCCGCCCCCCAACATAAATAAAGCAAATTGGACGTCCCATCTGCATTCTGGGTTGAGTTCCAGGCATGTGTGCTTTTGTTTTTGTTATAATCAAGTTTCACAGGGATTCTGATACTCCAGTTCTGATTGAGCTCCACACTACAAGGACTATTTATTATAGTTGATGTTTTCATTTGCATCTGTTTGTCTAGCTCTTCTTTTTCTAACATGGTTTGGCAATGGGATGTTTCAGTTAATTGAACATTCTAGACAATTTCAGGTGACTGCTGATGGTCCCAATGCAGAGTGAAATCTTCTAAATGCCATCTGAGGCATAGGGAAGAGAGAAACAAGCTGGTGGCTTTGGCATCCAGTAGACTCCTGATCAGATTTTGTCTATGTCACCTGGAACAAATGATTCCAATTATAATCTATCTGCAAAATGGGAGAAATACTTATCTACTAGTGTTTTGTAAGGCTACAAAGAGATAAATCAATGTCCATTGTAGTTCCTTGCACATTCTTGGATACAGTTAGCACTCAATAAGTGTCAGCTGCTACTACGGCTGTAGTTTGTTGTTATTATCATTAGTATGACTAAATCAAGACATTTAGATGAGAGATATTTATGAGCAATGTGGATTAAGTACAAGGCAAATTCATCAATTTGCTGTAATTAAAATAGGTCTCTTGATGCTTAAACACACCTCTCTCTCTTAAACCGCCTTTAGCATCCAGTCCTTCAGGCCTCCTCCAACTCCTTCCAGCTTACTCTTTATACACTAAAGAAAATTTACTTGGTCTCAGGATCAGTGTCACCCAGGCCCTCCCCGTTACAGGATCCTAAGCAGGCCTCAGAGCACCTCTGTCTCACCTTCTCCTCCGTAAAGCAGAAATGACAGATTCCTGCTAGCCTCATACATACCATTACACAGAGGGAATGTTTTAGAACAGCAGTTCTCAACTGTGGGTCACGACCCACAGGAGCTGTATTAAAGGGCCATGGCATTAGGAAGGTTGAGAACCACTGTAAAGGATGTAAGCCCCTCAGGGCTGTGCCTGGCACACAGTACTTTATGGTGGTGGTTTTTTTTTTTTTTTTTTTTTTTTTTTTTTTATTATTAAATAATAGCTGTGTACATTAATGCGATCATGGGTCTGGGGCACCATACACTGGTTTTATAGATTGTTTGACACATTTTCATCACACTGGTTGACATAGCCTTCCTGGCATTTTCTTAGTTATTGTGTTAAGACATTTACATTCTACATTTAGTAAGTTTCACATGTACCCTTGTAAGATGCACCGCAGGTGTAATCCCACTAATCATGCTCCCTCCGCCCATCCTCCCCCCTCCCTTCCCTCCCTCTCTCCCTATGATGGTTGTTTTTATTCTTTGTATTGGAGATTTGAAAATAATTGTTCTTTCTTATCATTAATTTCCACTTTCTACTTTTTCATAAAGTTTGTTTTTTGGCTGTAAGACCGTGGAGCTCTAGAACATTGAGCTCTAGGGACCTGAGCCAGCCCTTAGTTCAACTCCTTACTTTGTAGCGGAAAAATCAAGGCCCAGTGTGGTGGGAGGGCTCGCCTGGGGCCACGTTGCAGAGCTATCCTGCCAAAGGGCTTCAGGAGAGTCTTCCTGCCCTGTCCTCTGACCCCTTCAGCCTTGGTCCCATCATTCCAACCTTCTGGTATCAGTATTAAGGTACATGCATCTTTCAATATCAAGTTAAAAGTAAGGCCAGGACCATTTCTGATGAGCTTCATCTTGGTTTCACTTGATTTCTCCAAATCTCTTGTTTGTTATGTTTTCTTTTTTGCTTCATGGTATGAATTTTTAAAATTGAAATTCTTACAGTGTATGAATTGTTCACGCTTTCCTCCTTTCCCCTTTTATTCATAACCTGTCAAAACCAAAATATCATTTGGGGCCATGCCAGCTGTTTCCCTACCAGTTCAGAAAGATGAATCAATTTTTGTTCAACTGCATTAACTGGCATGAAGCTAATTAAAACACATATAATATATAATACTGTTTTGATTATTTATATAATGATGTACATTATAGTAATAGTATATTATTTCACCCTAAAATATTATTAAGCCCTTATCCAACTATGATAATGGCTGAGTGTAATGATAATAATGGTTCCTTGGATTTATAAGCTGAGTCATAATTTAATAACCCACTCATTTACAATCCAATATTCATCCTTAGTAAATCAACTCAGTTCTTAGCAAATACTCAAATCAATGGTTGGTATGCTTGAGTGCAAATATCTGAGTTTAAGTTTTAACTCTTAACCAGCTTCCTGACTTGGGGAAAGTCATTTAGGAATTCTGAGTGTCTTTTTCCACAACTAAAAAATGATAACAGTAATTGTCTTTTCTCCTATTTCTCACAGCTCCCACATCATTGCTAGAGCTTTGTATGCACATAGACCAACTGTTCTTTGTGACACCCTGACCCAACCCCCCCATGTCCCCAAATATACGCAGGTGAACCACCCCCCCAACGACAAAAGACCGCTAGGGCCTGAACATGGTGTGTACAGGTTTGAATTAAAACACTCCTGTTACCTGTATCATCCCATAACTTGTTTTTCTGTTTTGAAGCAAAGTTCAAGCCTTTGAAGGAAGAGGCAAAGAGACGTTAGCATTTTTTGAGACAGAGGGGACCGAATTGTCAGAGCCGCAGGCCTCTTGGGACGGAGACAGTTACACTGCCTTACACCTCTCACAGCAGAAAACCATCATAAAGGCTCCACAACAAATGATAATGAAAAAGACAAAGGAAGAAAAATCTGACCTGAAAAGATAATCAACCTAGAAATCCAGAAACAGAAAGACCCGGGAGAGGGATTAAGGCCGAAGCCAAATCTCTCCTTAATTTTGTTAATCAGACATTTGTCAGCACAGGGCGTGCAGGGTACTCGCTGCTGAAAAATCAGAGCTGTGGAGTGGGGCCTGAGACACACGTTATTACCGTCTTTATCGCCAGGGGACATTGCTCAAGTTGACTTCCTAAGAAGCATTTGGGCTTCTGTCTCATGTATGAAGATAATTATTTCTGTCCTGATGAAAAATTTAACCCGCTATTCCCACTTCTACCCTCAGACCACTCACAGCTTTCAGTAAAGGGAGATAAACTGCTCAGTAACAGAAGTTTCTCTATTTTGTGGACCGGGAAGAAAATGTGATGAAATTGAAAATGTTTCCCAAAACTTCTGTGTCAAAATTATTGGTGGGTTATCACTGATTTTTTTTTCCAGTGTAGAATCACAGAACATTAGGACTGAGAGTTTCCTTAGACAACCACAGATGAGAGGCATGAAGCTTGGAGTAGCTCAGAACTGTGGGCAGGGCACACATCCTCTGGACAGCACAGAGTTTTTGACAGGTTTGTTTGTGTTCCCATGAAACACTCCCTTTCATCTCTAATGAATGTCACTCCTCTTGTGCTATGACAATGTTTTGTGATATAAGCAAATGAATCTTGGCCTGGAGAGCTCACACACATATTGGTTTGTTAATTTATGCATCTCCAGACTCTGTTCATCTCCAAAATGGGTCCAAGATAAATATATATTTTTTAATTTGGGAACAAATCCAAACTTACAGAGATGTCACTCCTGTACAAAAAACCTTTACTATATTTTCTTGAACTATTAGAGAGCAAGTTTCCAAATGAGGCCAGTTTGGTATTTCATCTTCCCAAATATTTTAGTTTGCATTTCCTACACAGAAAGGCAAAATCTACAATACAACCACCAAAGCCAGGAAATTAACATTCACACGCTCGCGTTTCGCCAGTCCTGTCCTTAATGTGTTTTAGCAGAAGGAACTCGTTTGGAATCCCTTGTTACTTTTAGCTGTCGTGGTCTTTTCCTTATCATGTCTGACATTTCTTTCAACCAATCTCAGGTCTTTATGACCGTAGGAACTTTGACAATCGTAGACTTGTTATTTTAGAGAATATCATTCCCACAGGGTTGCCTCATGTGTCCTTAATGTCACAGGTTGTGGCCAATGGGTTGATCAATCCATTGCTAATGTTGCTAATTTTGGTCAAAAGATTTAAGTGGTTTCTCCCTGGATTCTCTGCAATAATGGCCTTTTCCCTTCATAATTAGTAGGGAGATACTTTGAGCCTATGTAATAATTAGTCAGAAGATACTTTGAGTCTATGTAAACATCCTGTTCCTTATCAGCCTGCTAATTTAGTCATTTCCGTAAGTCAGTGTAAATTCAGAGTTCCTTATTTTATCCACCAGGATATGATTCTTTACAATCACGATTTATTTATGTAATCTATTTGTCCCAGATTTGGCCACGTGAGACCCTTCTCAAGCTAGGTATGTCCCCATCCTTCTGTCCATTCTCCGTTTCTTTCCAAACAAGGGCATGTTCTGTGGTCCTGAAGGTTAGAACATCAGCATAATGAAGTTTGAGGAACACAACTCAGCCCACAGCAGAGGCTTTCTTCCAGATACTGGTCCAGAGACCCTGGGCCCTTGCGTCTTGTGCTTCAATCATCTTCAGCAAACACTTTAAACATTTTCTGTGGTTGCGTTCAGTTGGTGAAAGGGGAAAGGGCAGTGTATCAAACACCGGCAGGGATCTGGGGTCCTGCCTGGAAGGAGAAGATGGCGCTCGCCTCTAGCTGCACGGCAGGGGAGGGATGTGGGGATTAAACATATTTCCAGAAAGGAGAGAAACCTGTTGTGGTGACCAGCTCGGTTGGTGCCTTCTACACTCTCCTTGATTACATGTTACCCAAGAAAGACACTGTAAATTAGAGTGTTGGTTTCAGGATTTTCCAGGGTAAGGAAAAAATAAAAATTGCTGTTTCTCTGTACCTTGTGTAAGACACTCTCAATGCTTTAATAACCAATTTGGTGTCTGACCAAGAAAAATAACAATAATAATAATAATGAAAAAAGAGAGGTCAGTGGTTGCCCCGCATAGTCTGGGCACCTCCGAGATTCCAATCTCAGTCCCACTGGGCCTCTTCGTTGCTCCTGCCTTTTGTTTGCCAGACAGGTGGTTCAGATATGATTAGAAACTCTAGCTTCTCCCGAGAGGTCATTCTTTCCCCAGGGCTCTTGTTATCTTTACTTTATACAATTAATGATAACTGTAACCACCAGCAGGGTAGTACTCAGAAGAGCATTATCTTACAAAACGAAAATTCACTGCTGGGAATTATTTCTAAACACCATTATGCATGGCAGTATTTTTTACGGGATGATTCCTACCAACTGGTTCACAGAACTCTTGTCATTTTTTTAAAGCTGAATTAAATAATGTGGGGCAGCAGAGTGTATAAGGCATAAATTACCCCTGGCAGGAGGGCAGAAACATTGTGTGGTGAATAAATTAAAGCCCTCCATTATGAGGCCAGTGAAAGAGATATGAGGAGGGAAATCTGAGGCCACAAAGACAAGTGTTTTCAGAGGACACTGGAATGGGGTCCTGCATCCATGAGGACGAACACGAACTTGCTGGATATCCTCACTGCAGAGAAGGATTTTCTTGGCCACTGACTATTACTACAAAAATGTGAGTTTTGCCTTTGCTAATCTTCCATGTAGAGAATCTTCCAGGTACATGGTGGGCACCTGGTCATGTTTCTAAGATCTGCAAACTTTGGAATTCATCGTGAGGTCCGTCACTGCAGTAGAATACTCCCGTTAGAACACCCTGAAATCTTTTCAAATGTCTCATGCAAATACCCAGCAAGTAGCTTTGAAATAATTTGAGCACAGAACTGAGGATTGCTCTGGCAGTGACACATGGCAGCCGACAGTGACGTGAGATCTTAGCAGGAAAGGTTAAAAGAATCAGGTTAATTAGCTTGGTGAGAAGAAACTTGACAAGAAATATAATAGCTATCGTTAAGACCTGGAAGATTATTATAAATAGAATGTTTCCCAACTGTACTTAATACCCACAGAGAGCACATTTTCTGAGGCAGCTTGATTGGAGTTGAAGCAGACGTGATAATGGACTTTCTGATTCAATACTGACTTTCTGATTCAACTCAGGGCCAGGGGAGGTGGTTCACACCTGTAAGCCTACCACTCTAGGAGGCCGAGGCAGGTGGATTGCTTGAGTTCAGGAGCTGGAAACCAGCCTGAGGAAGAGCAAGAGCAAGATCTAGTCTCTATTAAAAATAAAAAAAAACTATCTGAATGTTGTGGAGTCCCAGCTACTCGGGAGGCTGAGGGCAGGAGGATCGCTTGAGCCCAAGAGTTTGAGGTTGCTGTGAGCTATGATGATACCACAGCATTCTAGCCAGGGTGATAGCGAGACTCTGTCAGACAAACAAACAAACAAACAAATCCCCACTGAAACAGACTACCAAGCAATGAAACATTGATTCCTGGAAATCTTTCAGAACAGCATAGACAAGCCACTGTTTGCTTACCTGGATCTAATTCTGGATCAAAGAATTAAACCAATGCCCCTGTGTTTCCCTCCTGTAGTAGGGGAGTGTAATTCTGTCTTAACTAGCAGGTCAGTCTATCAGCAGAGTCCCAGAGAAACTCAGGGAAATGGCCACAAAGTGCTTTCGTGTTCATTTTTAAGTGTTATGTGGAAGAATGGTTCCTATTAAATTTCGGGCACTCTACACACCACAGACGCTGCATACATTTAGGCTTAAAAACATTGAAACCTATCAGAATATCGCAATAAAATTTAAACCTAATCATGCAAACTTTGCACCCTGGAAAAAAGTTTTGAGGTGTCCTGTCACCTCCTACCAACCAGGCAAACACCAAAACTTTGGTCTGCTATCAAGCATAAGCAAGGAGTTCTGGGGTGCTCTTTAGTACAAGAGAAATCTTCACCAGTCCTAGATGCAAACAACAAAAAACTAAGGACATTTATTTGTTTCGCCAAACCATTTGAAAATGTCACTCTGTTAGAGCTGTTCCAAGACCAAGGATGCAATTAGGTCCCAGCAGTCAAAACGTTAAACAAAAACAAAGCCAGTGAATGGGGTATTAACAGTACCTTGGTGAAATTCCTCATCAACACAGCCTGGTAGCTCACGCAATTCAAATGACCTCAGCTGATTTAAGGCACTGTTAAAAATGTTCCCCAAAGCATTGGCTATGAATGGGTGGCTTGTGCAGTTTTTCTGGGGCTTTCCAACCCTTCCTCTTGGGGCCTCCAATGTTCTGTGTAAACCACAAACTTTAGAAGCTTAGAGGTGAGATTCAAGGGTACGAAGGTTTGTTTTCTGTTTTTGTTTTTGTTTTTTCCTCCTCCAAAGACTTTAGCAAACCAAGCTGCTAGCAAATTGTTGTACCCTCATCAAATTTCAGGCCCTCAAGGCAATAATTAATGATTAGCATTGACACCAAAACAAAGTACAAATATCTTTTGGCCAGGAGGCAAAGACATAACATGAGACATTTATTATATTGAGCATTAGTTAATGAACAATTATTAGTTAATCAGCTCTCAAATAAATAGCCATCATAGGGTTTGCCAGAGACTATTTACTTTGAAATTATTCCCTCATATCAGTAACAACCAATTAAGGGCTATATTATGCCATCAATGTTATTAATGTCACATTAGAAATACTATCATAATAAAATAGCATACAGCTGTGATCAGAGTTTTTCTGTACATATTAGTCATGCATCTGCAGTAGAGATCAAGGTTCTATACCTTAAGCTGAGTGCCTCACACAAGGACAGGTGAAACACAGAGGCCATGCACAATCCCATCACCAATTCCTATTCTCATACTAAAGACTTACACAGCGTCTTCCTATGTTTTGCAAAGACACTGCATATAAATCGTGGTTACCAAAATTTTACTGTTAGGCAACTTTATCAATTAGCATTTGCAAAACTGCTCAGCAAGAAACTCAGTGACATACTTCCCCATGATTTATGGGTCTCTCTGTAAAGGAGTGAGGATGAGGCTGGTACCTCTCTGCTTTGGTTCTGGGTAGAAGGTGGGCAGTAAGCAGATTTGACATTAGCTGTCTCAGCTAATTAAGGATTCTACTGGGCAACTCTCTTACAATTTTTGTTTTGGTGGTGAAAAGACTCTAGGAAATAAAGTCCAGCGGCAAGAAAATCAGAACAGAGAAGGCAGCAAATAGTTTGGTTGCACATTTGTAAAATCAATGTATCAAAATATACTCTGGGTAGTGACCGTATGAGAGAAAACCTCATTCAAGAAATCTCCAAATCAGTGAGAATTTTAAATATTTCTAAATCTTTTTCTCATAAATGCATCTATAGGACCGTACGGGGCAGGGACTTTGTTATCTTTGCCTTATGAATTAAAATGAGGAATGCAGAAGGAAAAGGATATTCTCCCCTCTACGCCATTAAAACATAGTCATTTTAAACTATTAAGAAAACAAGAAAAGGCCATGTGTGTTGGCTCATGTCCGTAATCTTAGCACTCTGGGAGGCTGAGGCAGGTGGATCACTTGTGCTCAGGAGTTGGAGACCAGCCTGAGCAAGAGCGGGACCCCGTCTCTACTAAAAATAGAAAAATTACCTGAGTGTTGTGAGGGGCGCCTGTAGTCCCAGCTACTCGGGAGGCTGAAACAGGAGGATTGCTTGAGCCCAGTAATCTGAGGTTGCTGTGAGCTATGATGCCATGGCACTGTACCCAAGACAACAGCTTGAGGCTCTGTCTAAAAAAAAAAAATAGAAAAACTGGGGCAACACCTGTGGTTCAGTGGGTAGGGCGCTGGCCCCATATACTGAGGGTGGCGGGTTCAAACCTGGCCCAGCCAAACT
>CAUYPK010081119.1:0-37377 GCA_963574355.1 Loris lydekkerianus
CCCCGGCACAAAGGGGTAACTAACCCCCGCGCCCAACCCTTAAAAGTTTTTTTTTTTTAATATGCTGACTTCCCCCCTTCCTCGCCCCCCCCCCCCCCCCGTCTCTCTCTCTCTTACTTATTGATCCCAAATGAGGAAAAAGTTATTAATCCTAAACCCAGGGAAGAGATAGAGCCGAAAGGACTTGTCAGAACAGAGCCACACTGGCATTATCTCCAAGAAGGTGACCATGTCACCAGCAGAAGGCATGAGGGGAACCAAGGAAAGGGGCAGAAAATGAAACAAAGAGTGGCTGCCCAGGGAGCAAATGCCATCCCTGATCTGTTGGCCTGAGGTGGGGCCTCCAATCTCAGCTGCCATAAGCCTCCATCCTGGGGAGGCAGGGAGGGGTATGGATATAGAGATGGTTGTAAGCCACCCTCATTCTTATAGTGTCTTGCTAGGCAAGCAGTATTTTGATCTACTCTGGGACTGCAGGGACTCTGGCTCTCCTAGGGTCACCCACAACCAAAGAAAGTAACAGGGTGACATCACAGCTCCATAGAGTATGAGGAACTCATTTCCTGACTGCAGGAGTGGCCTTCCACAGGGGGGACTGAGGAGCTAAATGACTCACCAGAGACCCTAGGAAAGTCTCTTAGCCTCTCACTGCCTCAGTTTTCTCTCCCATAATATGGGCATAATCCTCATAAGAACCTTATAGAGTGGCAGTGAGAATTATATGAGCTCATCTGTATGAAGAACCTGTGTACATGTTAGTGTTATTATTAATAAATAATTATTATTATACTTTCACCCAAAGTACAGGAAGGCTAGACCATGACTGGAGGAGAGTATGGCCAGCTTTCCTCTCGGCATGGTGGCCTGGGGGGGAGGGGTGTGTGGTCTCCAGGGACAGTACAAAGGTTAGCAGTGTCAGTGCTGATGTAACCAAAAACCATATGACTCTGCCATGGCTGTCATCCACCCATTCTGTAAGTGGACCATAGAACAAATCCACAGGATCATCCATGGCAGACTCTCAACACCCCCGCTGCATCAGAATCCCTGTGGGCGAGGCCCAGGCACTGTGCTTCTCAGGTAAAGATACAGAGGCCAAGGAAAGTCAAATTCTTGTCCAAACTACTATAGCTTTTGGGTGGTAGCTGGTTGATGCCCCTGGGAAATAGAGTCCAGATTCAAAAAGCTCCTCCCTAGCATGTCTGGAAACCCACCAGCTGCTTACAAAGCACATCCAAAAACTGTTGGCTTCCTGTGGCTGCAGGAAGACCGGGCAGCGGGCCGTCTCCCCTACTAGAGCTTCTTTTCTCTTGACTAGCTCTTCTGCTCGCCCAGCTCCAGTTTCCTCGATGTTGGAGCTAGGTGCTGGGGTGTCTGGATGTTCCCTGGCTGTCTGATCCTCTGTGAGCTCCCCCATGCCTGGTGTGAGCATGGTGTGCTGCCTCAAGCCAGATCTAAGCTCCCTGAAGTCAGAGTTGGAGTCTCAGGGTCATGGGCACCTTGACCCACAGAGTCTGGAATAGACCTCTGGACAGAGAACATGCCCCCGTGCTCTCAGGCACACCCTTCGTGTCTCAGGCCTTGAGCAGAGGCCTAATATCAGAGGAAGAAGTCAGGGTCTCCATGCAAGCACTTCCTGAGGACCAGATACGTGCATTATCTCATCTATTCTCACACAGACACTAGGAGGCTGACACATAGTGAGATTTTAGATCACTTTACACATGAGGACACTGAGACGCAGAGCTCTTGAGTGACTTGCCCAATAAATACCCAACTTGAAAGCCTGGTTCTTAACCCATTCATGCACCACCTCCACCTGGGTCATCCCAGCTGAGAGCCTCAGTCCTCTGGGAAAATAGTAATACAGGGGTTAAAAAATGAAGGAATGAGCTAAGAGTAGATGGCTTGTTTGTTGTTTATTGCCTACTTCAAATTATGACAATTAGCCTCCAAGTTACCAATTACAGAAGAATAACAGCAAAAGAGGACACTGTTGGTACTTCCACCTGGTACAGTGAGGAAAATGCTGCTGAACTGGGAGACTGCAGTGCTGAGATTTTAAAATTATTATTATTATTAATTATTATAGAAATAACACATATGCCCAGTAAAAAGTGCAAAGGGGTATACAATGAAGTGTGATTCTCCCTCCCACTTTCGATCCCATCCCACTCTCCAGAAGGTACGATTTCCTGCATATTCTTCCAGAAATATGTCAAGTACAGACAGGCACACACAAACACACCCACATACGTTTTCTGTTGTGGAAATGGGAATATGATCCCTGTAAAGCTATGCACCTTGATTTCTGAGCTTTGCAACATATCTTCGATCTTTCCAGACAAGCACATGTGTAACCACATAGTAGTTCATTGTCCAAATATTCACTCATTGACATAGCCAGTCTTCCACTGGCTGTTTCTAGTTTTGTGTTTTATTTTATTTGTTGTTTCTAGTTTTGTGTTTTATTTTATTGCAAACCACACATAATCAATATCCCTGAGTACATCCATTGTATACATGTACAATTCTATCTATAGAATAAACATCTTAGAAGCAAAATTATTTCAATAGATTTAAGCAGTCTACATTTGGATTGATATTTGCCCCCAAAAAGATTATTCCAATGTAAACACCCATTAAATCTTCTCTTTTGGAATTCCTGTTTTCTCAAACTCCTTACTAGAATGTTGTGTATTATCAGAAGATACTTAATATTTAGCAGGACTTAGCTTCCAAATTCTCCCCTGATGCCTGCTAGCTATGAGGCCTTAAGCAAGTCACTTTGCTCTCTGAGCCTCAGTTTCCTCACCAGAAAACTGAAGCTTGGTCTAGCTGATCTTTGAGGACTCTTTTAGCTCTACCTGTCTGTGATTTTAAGTATTTACTATATATATGCTGTGTGTTAAAACTGTGCTGGGACCTATGAGTTCTCCTAGCCTAAAGGAACTTAAAACCTGGTTGGGGAGCTAGAACATACCCAGAATAGATTTAAGGAGCAACTTAGGATAGTCTGAGGTCAAATGAAAAGTTATGTGACTTAGTCTATGGGTCTATGGAAGGTCATGGGAGAGTGATCAATGGATTGGTGGCCAGCTATTCCTCAGGGAAATAGAACATCCTGGAAGGAGAAGGAAGATGCACAGAGGTGGTGGTTGGAAATGACAATAGGAAACATCTTATCCCAGGCCCCACCTGGAGAGCCAGTCTGCTTTCTCCCCAAACCACACTATATTCTTCTGGTTTTCAAAACCAAGGGAAACATCAGGTTTGTCTCAGAGTACGGTTTTATGTTCCAGTTCAGTGAGGATCAGGTCTTCTCCCAGCAGCTTCACTAAGCACGTGTTCTTTGTGAAAACATCAGTTCAGTTCATTGTTCTGGTGGGGTGGAGGAAATTACTACAAATAAACCTTGATTAAACTAAGTTCTCAAACAAATGGAGGACTCTAATTTTGTTTTCTGGATGATGGAGGGTAAAAAGGGTTTGGGGGTTCGATTCACCCTGAGAATGACTTTATAAGGCTCATACTGCTTTCCCCCTTGGGTCTGTCTGGGCTGGTGACTATTCTCAGTGCTGGATCCAAACTCATGGCCAGTGCTTCTCAGATCACACTGACAGTGACTAAGCTGATACAAGCGAGTGCAGGTGGTGTTTTGGTTTTGTGGGTCAGCTCTGCCAAATAAAAGGTTTGCTGTTTCTTTCCTGTTAAGAGTGCTCATTTGCAGGTGATTTTGCTCATTTTCTGTATAACGGATGGGGGCATAGATTGAGGGTTCTGCTAAATTGATGTTATGTTACTTTGGGCTTACATAAATTAATGGTATTAGCCAGAGTTTATTATAGCTAGAGAGAGTCTTTGTCCAATTGACCACTTTATAGATGAGGAAACTGAGGCTTTGATCTGCCTAGTGGCTTGTTACAGAGCTTTGAAGAATCAGTATAACGCCCACATCTTACAAATCCAGATTTTTTCATATTGGACAGATTATGTACTTCAATCAAGGTCCCAGGGCCCATGGAAGGCTGAGTTGGGGTTACGACAACTAAGACAAATTGGCACTAGCTTCTACCGAGAAATGCCCAAGGCCCTGGAACCTGCTTCTCCCTGCTCTTTGGAAACTCTTTTTGAGGAGGGGAGCCCCAGAGTCTGCATTTTATTTTTTTCTTTTTCATTACCTATAGGGTTTTAGTGGAATGGAATGAAAACATGAAAGTGGAGTGGGGAAAAAGGTCGTTTATCTGAAAATAATTTTTGTACAGATCTGACTTTTGAAAGTATGTTAATGTTTCATTTATACAAGTGATAAAAATATATATAAACATTTTAAAGAGCACTTAACATGATCCTGGTATGAAGGTGCTACCTTCAGTCGTCCCTTGGAAACATGATTCTCACAGCATCGTTCTTCTTTCACACAAGTGGCCAGACCCCAAGACACCCGCCTCCCAAGCACAGAGTAGTGCTAGGTAGAAGAGCCTCAGACATCCAATACCTTTCTGGCCCCTACAGGTCACAGACAGACTCACAGCCAGGCAAATGCAAGTCACCTCTCCAAACACAGTATTTGTCTCCTTTAAGGGTTGGTTGTGGGTTGAAAGAAAGTGCATCCTCTAAAGCCTTTAAAGGATACTTCCCGCTGAGACCAGTCCTAGCCTTGGTCCTCCTACCATCTGGCCATGTGATGTTACTTTGCTGCTATTCCTCCAGAGGTAAAAAGAAGATACAGTAATTTCCACCCCACCTACCTCCCAGAACTGCCAGGATAATTGAGGTCAGTGGTGCACAAACTTTTGTGTGCTTCAGAATCCCCTGGAGTTCTTGTTAAGCACAGATGGCTGAGCCCCAGCCTAGGGAATCTGATTCCATAGATGGTAAGGAAGGCCTAAGAATCTGCATTTCTAATAGATGCCTAGGTGATGCCCATGGGCCCATCCTACAGGTTAGGGCTGCATTTTTGAGAATCACTGCTCTATGAGACTGCAAACAAGGGATCATGTGAAAGGCATATTTTATTATTATTTTCGATTTTGTAAAATGTAGGATCCTTGCTTAAAGGGAAGAAATACCATTTCCTTCCTCTGACTCTATTATCTGATTAATTTAAATGGCACAAATCCTATTTTCTTATGCAAAACCTATGAAAGCTTTAGGAAATATAATGGATGCATTATAGATATCAGTTGGACACTAAATGAGCCTAACACAGTCCTTCCCTCACCTTCTTTCTCACCCCTCAAGAATGATCCTCTTGAGAAAACAAGAAGTTACCCGGTCAAGTCCACAACCTGTCTTCCTCACACCCTCGTCTCCATCTGCACAGACCTAGTCAGGACCAGGGCCCACACCCTTGCAAACATAGAGGTCCCTCCCACTGCCCTCCACACACCCAGAAACCCAGAAGGGCTCTGTCAGCCAGGAACACTGCTGGTTCCCATCGAGACAGACATGGCGTCCCTTTTTCTAATACCAGGCTATTGTCTGGATTTAGAAGGAAACAAATTAAAAACACAAAGGATTCCCAGAAGTCATTGGCCCCAAATATGAGGTGCCTGTTGTTGGTTCCAGTTGGTGAAGACAGACATTAAAGTGCACGGCATTTGAAGGGAGGGACATCCTGTCCTCCCTAAGACGCAGCCAGGGCAGTGTAGGCAGCCCTCAAAGCTCTCTCGGGGACAAGGGATCCGGAGCCACCCTGTGGCCAGCTCGCAAGGAATGGAGAGGCAGAAAAACAGACAGCAGCAGGGTGGTCAGAGGAGCAGGAGGCACCTAGCCCAGAGAGAGGTGGTTAACAAAGGGAAGGAGAAGGCGGGCAGGAGAGGAGAAGGGAAAAGGGAGGGCGGAGGGCGAGACGCTTCAGGGAGGAGGAGGGAGGAGCAGACAAAGAGAGCAGAGCGGGAAATGCAGTGCGGGACAGGATGTCATCGAGTCACCTGCGCTCCCGCCCGCCCTGGAGGGCGCGACACTGACCGCCGCCGGAGCTAGCTGGCGTGCGGGGGGTAGGGGGTGGGGCGTGGGACACAGCCCCCAGGACGTGACCACCCAGCGGGCGGCAGCCGCCGGTTCGAGTGACGCGGCCAGGGGAGTCCAGGTTTTTGCCCTCTCCCTCCGGGTCTCCGCCCTTAATGGCTCAGTAATCGATCGGCCCTGCGTCCTATTTTCACCGCAGGCGGCCGGCGCCAGAGGTCGGCTAATATCAACATTTCCCACGGCTGCGCTGCCCTGTAGGTCCTGCTGCTCTGGGGCTGCCCCGCCGGCCGAAAATTTACCTTTGGTTTAACAAGAAGTGGGAGCTGAGTCAGGGATTAGGGCGCGCTGTCAAGTTGAGTCAACACAAATAAAGAAGGGGGAGGGGTGGGAAGAGGGGAGAGACAGCCTAGGGGTAATTGTGGGAAGAGGAGGAGAGCGAGGGGGAGGCAGAGAGAGGCAGGAGAGGAAGGAGGAGGCAGCCTGAGGAAGGGATTTTAGAAGAGCTTGGAACCCTTCTCCTGGGGTTGACATGTGAAAGCATCTGAGATGGCCACTGTCCTTCTTCCCACCCATCCAGCAACGCGAGACCACAGGCCCCCTTAAAGCCTGACTGATTTTCCTGCCCTTCCTCATCTGTGTTGTTATCTGGTCCAATTTTAAGTGGCCTTTTCTCTCCAAGCAGATGTGACTCATTCACGGCAGGGAGAACTAACATTTATGGAGGCATGGCCATATGCTAGGTGACAATCAAATATTATCACATTTTACCTTCTCAACAAGCTGCATGGGTGCAGGGTAGGGTGTAGGGTAGGGTGTCTCCTGGTGGTGCCTAAGGCACCCTGGCACCCCATGGACCTCATGCACAGGGGCAGTCTCCCGGAAGACAGAATGCAGGTAAAAATGGACAGCAATAGGACCGGACAGGGCGGTAGGGCAGAAGGTAGGGACACTTAGTGAGCCTAGGTAAATTGCCAAGAGCCACACATTCTCCCTCCACCACCTCGCCCTCCTCCCACCTTCACCTCTGTTGACTGATTAATTGTGGATAGATTGATCCGTGGTTTTTTATTAAAGACAATGTAGAGACTCAAGTTTCACACTGGGATGAAGGACCAGAGGAAATAGTGCCATGAAAGTTTGTGAGACAAAGGGCCAGGAAGCCAAGAAATGCAAGTAAGACTTCTCTGGGCAGGCTGTGGGGTCTCACCCTCCCCAGGACCCATTCCATCCACAGCCTGAGCTTCCAGACTCAGCTGATGAGCATCCTATCACCGATCTGAATGTCCCAGAACCAAGCCTGGGCAGGTGCCTTGGCCTATTCTCCCAGCATTTGCCCCCCTTTAGGAGGCCTATCTTCTCAGCCTAGATCACCAAGTTTCTGACCCTTGGCCAGTATGACAGGTATGTGTCTCAGAATCCCAGACATGTGAGCAGCCCAGGATTAGAGACACGGGGCAGGTACCAAGTGGCAAACAATGGGCTTCTTCCTTCAATTTCCTGATATCCCAAAAGAACACCTGGGGTCCCTCTAAGCCCCTCTCCTGGCTCCTCCATAAGAGGGCTGGAGAAGAATGAGAATGGATCCATGTCAACTTTTACTTTTCAAGAAATGCCCCATAACTAAAACTCATAAGATTTTTCTCAATACATGTCTGTTCCTCGGCAGATGCAGACCACTAAAGGGCCCCAAACAAGCCCAGATAAATAGGCACCCAGCCACGAGGTGAGCCCCTCAGGGAGAAAGAAAAGGGAGCAAAGAGTGCCTACCCCAGCAGTCTCAGCCTGGTTGTGGGGAGCAAACCTATACACTGCCAGACACTCACAGATGCAAGAACATGGTCCTGTGGCTCTGCACACTGGAAATTCTGAGAACTTCAGAGACAGGAATGTTCAATGTGGTGGGACAGACATGGCATGGTTGAATGCAGGAAGGTGGATGCATGGGCAAGAGGAGAGCCCAATGCCGGAAACCTGAGGCAGGTCAGACTGGTGGGGAGATCAGGTACTGCCCTGTGGGAGGGGTTCAGAGAGGATGAAAGGAAGCCAGTCATCAGAGATATGGCCCCAGGACTTCTACTAGGCTTTACTGTCCTGTTAACCCATGAGAGGGAAGATGGCGCTGCCAGAAAGTTCTGGAGCTTCTCTCAAACAACCACTGAAAATCCCCCCACACCCTCTCCTTAGCTTTCCTCTCAGCCTCCCTATTAATGTGACAATGATAATGTATTATACAGCTCGATTCATTGCCCCAGCTCTAACACACATGCACTAACACATACACAGAGCCATCTAGTAGGAACTGACATGCTCTCAGTGGAGAAATGATGACATATTCTGCTTGTGGGAGGTACTTAGTTCCTTAGTCCTGATCTCAGTCCATCTTTTATCTTGGCTCCAACTGGGTCCTGGGTTGGAGCTGGACCGCAGGGAGATGTGTGGTGCTTGTCATCTGAAGTGCGTGTTGGCACAGGTCAGAGGCAGAGAAGAATCCACGATGATCACTGTGCTGTAGGATTTGCTTTTGGGTGGGTGGGAGATATAGGGGTGGGAAGGAACATTGCATGTTGCATGGGTCAGGAGGAGGTGGGACTCATTTAGAAAATCATTTATGAGCTGAGGCATCACTGTGTGTACTGGGTACCTGCTTCCATTGTCCCCTTCAATTCTCACATGCTCAGCAAGAGAGGCACACCGTTTCTCATCTCCACTTACAAATGCAGAAACTGAGGCTATGGGAGATTATAAGAAGGGGCTAGCAGGTATCTGCTACTCTTAAACTCACTAGGTGCTGAATGATGGTAACCAGGCAGGCTGGATGTGGAGATAGCAAAAATTCTGTTGAGACTTAAGAGAAATAAAGAGGGAAGCTTGGTTTTCTTGCTAGAGGATGGGTGAGATAGTGTCCCTTTGCTCTCTGTGACGGTCTCTCCTCAAGCCATCCTGCCTATTTGGCAGGATGAGGGACAGGCTTTCACAGGCAGACAGGAGAGGTTAGGGTCACTGTCAGCAAAGGCTCACCCTGCACTGCTCCTGCTGCCCAGACTGCAGCTCTGATCCTCTGCTGAAAATGTCACGCAGGAGACAGGCTCGCTCTGATCTTCAGAGAGCAGAGGTGCATCTGTGATGACATGTGGGCATCAAGATTTGCATATTTATTATAGATAAGCTGTCAAAATGTATGTTGTCAATTTCACCTTATACTCCAGATTTAATGGTGCGCGTAAAGGACAGAAAATCTTTAATATTAATATTAATATGATTTTAGATTATAAGACTGCATTGTAGATATCAATCAGCCAACCCTTAAGGACATGTCACTCAAGTTGATATAGTTTATAGAAAATTAATGTAATCCATCCTGTATGATCTATTGCAGGGGGCATAGGAGAGAAAAGAGAGTGGGGGGTCTGGGAAAGGGGCTGGGGGTGCCATTATTACTTGCCATAGTTCTCCATACGTGCTAATTTGTGTCATGCCTGAAACATCAGAGAAGGGAATCTGTGTGTCTTAGACTTGACATAGACCTTGCCAACTCTTCCACTTTTCTGTGAGGAAGCAAAGGCCCAGAAAGAGAGTGACAGAGTCACAGTCACTGCCACAGCTGGTGGCAGGGTGGAAGGAGAAGGCATCAGGCTTTCTCTCTACGTTCATGTTCTTCCCCCACACCCCTGGTTCCAGGAGGCTGCCTGGGCAGATTACTGCTTCATCTGTTTGAAAAGATCCCAGGGGACTCCTCTCCCTGAAAGGGGCCAGAAAGGCCTTAGCAATGTGCAGAGGAGCTTTCCTGATGATCGCAAAAGTACCAGGCAAACCCCAAAGTCCCCACTGTCCCCGACATGCATTCCAGTACCTGAGCCTCTAGCATTGACATCTGTTGAAACTATGGGTTAAACACCTACTACGGGCATGGCAGTATGATGGAGACAGATAGCCAGCCAAGGAATGCATGAGATCCTAAGCTCATCCATCCCCTTGTATGGGAAGGGACGATCCTTTACATTCTGCCCTATTGGTTTTAGGGAGCCAGCTGGGCTATAGATGGGGCTGAACAGAGGGCATTAGTGACTTCACTTCTGCCAGCCAGGTCAACAGGGGCCTCCTATGCCAGAGAGACAGATTCAAAACCCGCTTTTCTGACTGTTCAGCTCTAACACAATGCTACCCAAATAGGGCCTCCATTTCTACATCCATAAAATGGGAGTGAGAAGACGTACCCCACTTTACTCACTACTTAACCATGAACATGCTCTGAACATGCCAAATGCACACTGCACTCTGGTGTGGTTTCTGTGGCTCTGCTCTGGCCCAGCCCCTGCCCCAGCATGTAAGTAGAGAGAAGACACTGTTCCTGGGAGTTGGGACCAGGGGAAAGAGAAGCATTTTTTTTCTAGAGTCAGGCTCAGCCAATTTAGGGACCCAGAGCTTGGGATGAGATCATGCAGCCCTGGAAACATGAAGACCATCTCTCTAATCTGCAGGCCTCCTCACGCCCAAACTCTTAGGATGCCCTCATCCTCCCTAAGGGGAGAGTGCTGATGTCCCAGCAGCTGAGTAACCACAGTGACCATCTCCCCTCAGTTCTCCCAGGCATTAACAAGGAAGGAACACTTGTCTCCTGCCAGTGTGCCAACTCAGGAAGCTGCCACCTTCACTCCTGTCCCTACACAGGTCCCCTGGCTCACTCTACTGTTAGGGGACAGGAGTCAGGAAAGACCTGGCTGGGATAGTTCATCACCACTGAAGTTTATGCACATAGACACAGCTTATCTGAAGTGAGACAAGGCCTGGTGAGCTCCATAAATCACAGAGGTATAGAACTTGAGCAAGGTGAGACCTGGGCCACTGCCCAGGATACTTGGGAGCATGGAAGGCACGTGGGAGCTCGTCAACAGTTCCAAACAGGCCGGGCCAGCCAGCTGCGCTGTGGGCTGCCTGAGGATCTCGGCATCTTATTTACATACTGCTGCAGACTGATGAACACCTGAAGCATTTTTCATCCTGTTCAAACTACAAAAGGCTCCTCGGGTACTTCTGTGTTAGTGCTTCCATACAACAGCAAAATGCTGATAGGAGGATTTTTTTTTTTTCTTTTTTAATCTTCCACCGAAGCCTCCAAGAAAGATGACCCGCAGAAGGGGGAGGAAGGCATAAACAAAGCCAGACAAAATGAGGCAGGCACGCCATCCTTGAACACACTTCCTTCTCCTGGGAAATGCAGCAAGTCAGGCGAGGGTTTCAGTCTGGGAAAGCGTGGCCATCACCCACCCTGCCAGCTCAGAAATTACTACCCCACAGCTCAACCTACACCTCTCTAGGGCTAGCTTCTCCCCAACTGCTTGTTCTCGGTCATGGCTGTTAAAGACTTGAAGCTGGTGGACACAAACCAGAGTGTCCAGGAAGAAAGGAAAAGCAGGTGGGGGCTGACAGGTATTTGTCTCTAGGCCTAAGGGGGGCTGCCCAGCTGCCTGTGGGCTCTCAGGACCTCCGGGCAAAAGCTACAGGGAGACAGGTCTTAGTTCAATCCAAACTCAAGGATTCTTAACTTTATGTTTTCAGTTTCCTGGAGGACGGGGGCCCGTGATCACTTTTCAGGGGCCAGATAATCCCTGTAAGAGTAGGCAAAATTACTTGTGTATGCACATGTGGGCAAGCATGGGGGCATTAAGTGCCTATTAATGTCTATCAGATTCTCAAAGAGCAAAGAACCCCCTTAAAACATTAAGAAATCCACCCTGGAGCTACTCAGCTATGGAGCTGAGGGCCTCCAGAGGCAGTGGGCTGCACCCAGACAGGACTCTGCACTTACTGAATCAAACTCCAACCTGAACAAGACTGTCTGGGATGGGTGGGGTGGGGGAGGTTCTCCAGGACCTCAGTCATCAAGAGTTTAGGGGGCTTTGTGCCTGGGAGGGAGACCAGGAAGGCGTCCAAGCTTGCTTTAGCTCTCAGTACATGAGTTCTTGGAGTCTCGGTTCCTCTGTCCTCTCTCCTTTGCCCGCCTGGAGATTGTTTTTTCTCCCTGACCCTGTGTGTTTATCTCCCTGTCACCAGTATCTGTTTTTATGTATTCTCAAGTCTCCTTTTCTCCATTTCCTCCATTAATACTTCTCGTTCAGGGGAGGATAAACAGGGTCATAATCACACTATAAAGTGAGCCACGAGCTGTGTGTCGCTTATTGCCCAGGGGTCTGCTAATTGGAATTTATAAAGTTCAATAAAAACTATAATCCAATAAGGGCTGGAACTCTTCTTCATTTATCTTAGGGGTAATATCGTGCCTGCCCGCCTGCCTGCCCGCCCACCCGCCTGCCTGCCAGCCAACAGTGTGCAGCCAGAGAGCAGCCACCCAAAGGGCCTTCCCCAGGGACCACAGATTTCCCAAGAGTGGCTGTCACTGAACTGAGGGCTGGGTGGCCAGAGGAAAGGAAAGGGAGAGGCTTGCCAGCCAAAGAATCCCATGTCCTTACACTCACCCAGCCAGCTATAGTGGTTGGAGGACAAAGCAACCTGTGTCCTGGCTTCCTCCCTTGCACCCGTACCCCCAGGCACAGGTGTCCCTGTGAAATTGCCTCATGTGGCCCCAGCCACACAGCCTTTAGGAAAACTCAGATTGTCTGCTAAAGTGAATTCTGTGTAAGTATGATGGACCCCAAACCTGGTCCCAGAAGGTTCCACAGAATGAGGTGTCAATACCAGGTGCACACCCCAACCAGCGTCAGAGCCATCTTAATCACCCAGCTGTGCCGCATCCAGCACCCATCACTGCCCTTTCCAAGCCCTGACAGTGAGGGAGACAGGTGGGGGGAGGGGGCTTACAGCAGCTGAAGACCACACCCTGAAGATAGCCAGGAATTGTGTTAGACAAGATAGGTGACCAACTGTCCTGGTCTGCTCTGGACTCAGAGGTTTCCCAGACATGTGACTTTCAATGCTAACACCCAGACAGTCTAAACTGTGTGTAACAGAGGAAACTATTGGTGCAGTGGTCGAGTGGTAGGGAAGGCACATGCAAAGCTCAGCACATAGGCAACTCCTGGGGGACCCTGCCTTGCCCCTGCCTGGCACCCACTCTGGGAATAACTTCATTTCGTGCCAGACACCCACCTGCAAAGCGTGTGTATCTCCCCCTTACCTTCCAAGAAGCTCTTACTTGAAAATAAAATAAATGCCCTCCACAAAAACGTGCCTGGGCCCCAGTGCAAAATGCAGAAGCCAGCCCTTTGCTGGGAATGGCCAGAGCTCCAGGTGGGGAGAGGGGCAAGACATTCAGCCCACATGATGCCAGCCTTCCAACTGGGGCAGGGAGCAGGAGTGACTAATCTCTCAACATCTCTGGCTCATTCAGGGCTGTGAAAGCCAGAATCCTGCCGCTGCCCTCACCCACGCCTATCCTGGGCTATGTGTGTACGTGTGTGAGGGGTGTGTGACACCACAGTCCGATGTAGACAGAGAAAACAGACCATCTTACTGTCCTAACGCAGCTTCTGGGGAGGTAAGTTTGGTCAGGTAGGAAAGTAAGGAGGAGACCTCCAGTGATATGCCTCAGGCAGCAATGCAACTAAGAAGTGGAGCTGGCAGGATTCAGCTGCCCCAGGCCAGCTATAGCATGAGCCATCCTCTCTGGGCTCCAGGCCTCCATAGTCAACAACATAATGGAAATAGCTAAAGCTTTCGAGCCAGTTCTGCCTGGGTTCTACATCAGCTTTCTGCCACATTCGTGGTGTTCAGCCTTGAGTAAGTCATTCGTGGTCTCCACATTTCAGCTTGAGGAATAATGCCATAAATTATATAAAATGCTGACCATGGTGCCTGGTCCACAGTAGTTAATTCCTGGTCCTGGTAGTTAATTCTAGCTACTATTAAGACTAATTTATATTTTGTGTGAAAGACCCCAATGCAGCTAAGGGTCAGTCTGTGGCCAGGATGAGGGCTGTCTCTTCCCCAAGGTACATTTGCTGGCCAGAAGCCAGGCTAGCGTTGGCGTGGGGACACAAGAGCTAGTAAGGACTAGCATCGGTAGGGCCCCTAATGTCAGCTTTGGGGTCAGAGGAAACAGCATGTGCTCAGCCTGCACAGGGCCAGGAAGGGGCTGCTGGCTCTGTGGTTAGTATGATGGAAAGCCAGTAAGGAATTTTTTCTTTTTGGCCAGAAAAAGCAGTTTACCATCTGGAATTGAAAAGGTCTAATACCCTAGAGCCTCTGAATCCATCTCCAGCCTCGTCACACATTTTCCTTCTCACCCTCATCATCTGTCCATGCATCACACACTCACTCACTCCACCAAAGTACATCAGGTGCCCTCATGTCACAGGGGTGCAGTGCCTCCATCCAGTCTGAGTCCTGCTTCTGCTCTCCACCCAGTCCAGCCTTTCAGGGTCAAACAGAGGTCTCCCCAACCTCTGCAAAGCTCCATCTGTCTGTCCCTATCATCAACTGCCTGGCTCTTCTTGATGGAGAAACAAAGCCCACAGCTGAGAGCACCCCATGCTCAGCCAAAGGGCAACACAGCCCTGCCAGCATCCTCAAGTTACTGCCAAGTGCTAACTAGATCCTCTATTACCCTTCCGTGCCATTCCTTGGGTGGGTCTATGTGATCTGCCCGTCAGACCATGAACTCTGAGCAGGGAGGCCTGTCTCCCTCCTGCATGCAGTCTTCATGCCAGAAAAACAGAGTGTGACCATCACCTTAGGCCTCTACTGGAGGATGGGCTAAGAAATGCTTAGTCTGGGCAGTGCCTGTGGCTCAAAGGAGTAGGGCGCCGGCCCTCTATGCCGGAGATGGGGTTCAAATCCAGCCCCAGCCAAAAAAACTGAAAAAAAAAAAAAAGAAAGAAAGAAAGAAAGAAAAGCTTAGTCTGCCAGAGAGAGGAGAGGGGAGGAAGACCTTGATAGGATGGGCTCCTCAAAGAAGGCACCACCAGAGGGCAGCCAGGCTAGGGAAGGGCCGGCCAGGTGTGGAAGTGGGTGACAACCCTGCTGAATGGCCAGGCAGGAAAACTTGTTGCATCAGGGAATGATGAAAAGCAAAGACAGGAAAAGGAATCAAGAAAGGCATTGGGGGAGGCGAGATGCAGTGTGATCTGAACTGCAAATCCCCCTCCTCCAGGCTCCGTGAGGCTTTTACTGTACTATAAAAACCACTGCCGAACAGCAAGCCTGCTTGATGACAAAGAGAGATAATTGGCTCTCATGCAGATTTAAGCCCAAAGTTATCAAATAATAATAGCACTCAGAAAGAGACACAGGCAAATGGGCCTGGAGAGCCCGCTTCTTCCAAAGGACAAGGATTTGTTAAAAGTATCTAAATTATGCTCCCGCAATGGAACAGGGAAATGGGGCATTTTTTTAAAAAAAGATTTTCTTTTAATGCTTGGATACATTTTTAAAAGTTCCTTTATAATTAGGGCTGTAATTTATATAATTTATTTTTAAAATATCCTTTTTTTAATTTCCACCCGGTCCAGTTAAAGTTGAACTGAAAAGCCCACAGTAAATGATTTTTTTAATAAAACCGTTTAAAGGAGCCCCAACTTGAAACTGAATAGATATGTGGATTTTCAGAGAAGAGGGGGAAAAACCACATATTGAAAAAATAAATTTCCTAACCCATTTTATACCCCAGATTTTATTACCACCGGAAGGTTTTTTAAATTCTAATTCCCTTTGCTTTTCTTAAGCTGTTTGTTTGCCACAGGGGGCTCCTTGGGCTTGGGACCAGGAGCTCAATGGGTCAGTTTCATGATGGGTGGCCAAGGTAGTTTTCCTTCCCTCTGATTGCTGGTGTGATTTTTCTGTTTCTGTGTACACCTGGATCTTCAGGGGGATGAGGGACTCTGAACTCCCTGAAGTCAGACACCACATCCTGAGAAGAAATCTTCTTTTCCTTCTATTTAGCACAGTGCTGTGCATACAGTAAGTGCTCAATCAGTGTTTGCTGGTGATGTACCAGACTGTGGAGAAGCCCTAAACCCAGGAACCAAGTGGAGACCCTGGGCCAGAAAATAATTCTACTTAGACAGGAAACTGGGGTTCCTGTTATAATGCCTCCCCCTCTAGATGTGGGCCACATTTTCAGCTGCTATAAACTAAGGACCCCTCCAATGATGGGAGTGGGGGACAAAGAGTGATTACCTGCAAGGCTGGGGCTGGATAGCTTCAGGGGACTCTGGTCCTTTGAGATGCATGCAGATGAGGAGAAAGAGCTACCTGGGGATGCTGTGGACCAGAGAGATCTGTGTCATCATTGTTCCAGGGACATCTTTCCTTTCTTATACTTGTTGGACTTGGCAGAGCCATAACCTCAGAGGTGCCCATCCCACACCTCTGTAAGGAGGTGTGCTCACACTCTAAAACACACACACATTCATAGCACCCACCAAAAGGGAAAAGGGACAAACTGAAGGCCTCATGCACCGGTAAGAGGACAGTACAGGACAGCTAGTTACAACTGGAACTGCCACAGCGTGGCAAGGGATGCAATGTTCATGAAGCTTCTGGGAGGCTCCGTAGAGTGCGGACTGTGTGGACTTAGCCTGAATGTACAGGCTGGGTAAAGATAAGCAGAAGAGCTGGTAAGGGTACCCCGGGTGCTGGGATTGGTGTGAGCACAGGCATGGTGGTAGGAATGAGCAGGACATGTCTCAGGGACAGCAATAAGAGGTGTTTGGCAGAAGTGTAGCAGATAAAAACTCCAGGTGAAGTAGGGCCTGGAGTGAGTGTAAGAATGGAGAGCATCAAATCCGCCCAGTAACCTTGGCCCAGGCCTCTGCCCAAGGGTTCTCCACAGTTTTATCACTCACTTGAACTCTGAGGTCACTCATACTCTGTCTGGGAGGCAATCCTACCTCTGGGATGACAGACACACATCAAATGACAGGGCCTAGCAGGCGGCAAAGAAGGGACAGGCCATCAGGGTAGGCACAACAAGAGAACCTTTCTGCAGCAGAGAAGGATGTCCTTGGAAGATAAAGAGATTCAGAGGCCTGGAGGGAGGCCTGGTGCCCCATTGTCCACAGCAGGACCACAAGCAACCAGTCAGGTGGTTGGTGGGTGCCAAGGAACCAGGGTCCTCCCCCCCTCCGCCCTCTTTCTCCCAAACCTCTGGGAAGGCACTTTTCTCACTCTTACATGGCTCTCCCATGCTGGTGAGATCCCGTCACACCTCTCCCAGCCTCTGAGGCCACACTCCTAGAAGTCCTCTGCCCTGTACACACCCATGGCCCTGAAAGCCAACGACTCCTACAGAGCTACAGAGGGAGGAGGAAGAGAACTTCGTAAGAAGGCAAATGCCAAGAGGAGGAGAGAAGAAGAAAAAAGAAGAGGAGGAAGAACAGGAGAAGGAAGTCAAAATAAAAAACAACATAAAACTGAGGAAAAGAAGTAAAAACGAAGGAGGAGAAAGAAGAGAAAGAGGAAAAGGAGTGGGAAGAGAAAGAGGGAAGTCAAGATAAAGACTAGAAGGGGGAAGAAGAGGAGAAAGAGGAAGAAGATGGAGAGGAGGAGAAAAGGAAGAGAAAGACGAAGAAGAAGAGAGGGAGGAGGGAGACAGAGAGAGGAAGAAGGGGCAGGGGGCAGAAGGAGGGGGCGGAAGAGAAGACAAGGGTGCCTTAAGGGTGCCGCTTCCCTCACTGAGGCTGCACATCTCCGGGGATCCCTGACAGTGCCCACCACGCTGACCACACAGCTGCCCAGCTCTTCCAGCCCAGGACATTTGTCTGGACAGTACGAACTGCAGCCAAGAGACCAGTGGAAAACAAGAAAGGTGGCTGAGCAGTAACTTGAAAACAGATCTTCCTAAGGCCACCAGAAAATGGAAAACACTACCCTTCCCGCTGTCCCGGGCCCTCCCAGCCTGGGGAGGACGCCAGAGCCCTAGGCCTTAGACTGCTGCTTTGTTGCCAAGGAGACAGCAATTACTCTATGAGTTGTGTAAGGTTTTTTCTCCTTTCTTTTCTTTCTCTTTTTAAATTCTGGGCCTGATGAACTGCAGTCAATGGATCCCCCTCCTCCACCCCTACCCCTACTCGCTGACTCTGCATTAAAGGTCGGAAGGGCTGTAAACAGTTGCCTTCCAGAATGACAGATGCTCCTGCTTGGAGTAAGCGTGGCAGGAGAGAAAGCATTTGTCAAAGTATTTCTAAAGTGGGTGGAGATGCTAAAGTTGTCTTCCCTCCAGGCAAGAAGGAAGGAAGGAAGGAAGGAAGGAAGGAAGGAAGGAAGGAAGGAAGGAAGGAAGGAAGGAAGGAAGGAAGGAAAGGAGGGAGGGAGAGAGGGAGGGAAGGAAAGAGTAATCTGGCAACTTATCTCACAGATGGACTCATCCTCCCTCCACCTGGAGACAGTTACTGAGCTGTAAGTGCTGCCGCGGATGCAGAGGTGGAGAAACCTGTGCCCAGCCTTCCAGAGCCTCAGGCTGCAGGGACTTACGCCTGCCTACTTAGTGGCAGCATGAGGAGTGTGTCAAATGGTGTGTTAGACCAAGAATGTCACAGGATGTGTTTGGAGAAGGGCGAGTGAGCTTTTAGGTGAGCAAATCTAGGACTCATGTCTTAAGGGCGGCCTAGCCCACATTGCACCTAAGTTCAAAGCCTAGGATATGCACAGGCCTTTAGGGGTGATGGTGATGGGTGAGAACAGTGATTTTCAACTAGTGTGCCATGCAAATTTTTAAAGATCACTAATTAAATTATTTTTAAAAGAAGTTCAAAGTACAGTAAGTATATTCTTTTTTTTTTTTTTTTCTTTTTTTTTATCAACATAATTCAAGTGTACTGTGAGATATAAAAGGTTGAGAAACACTGGGCTAGAGCCTTCTGCAGGGCACCTGGAGGCAGGGAGACCTGGCACACCCAAGAGAGCTTGCATGCTCACCTGGGCAGCGCACAGGGGGCACCCAGCCTGGCACAGCGCCTGCTTGCAGAGGGCAGCAGATGCATGCCTGTTGGCAAGACAGCCAAGTAAGGGACTAGGGACAGGTGAAGTTGCAACTTCAAACATGTGAGGATTTCAGAGAAGGCAGAGGTTGACAAAGTGTCCTGAAAGAGGCCACATCTTTATTAATCATTCACTCATTCAACAAGTATTGCAAAGTATCACCTGGGACCTGGAAGCACAGAAAGGAACTTTCCGGTGGGGATAATGATGACCCAGAGGTTCAGAAGGAGTGAGGCTGCACAGATTGCTCTAAGTGAGATGGAAATGAGCAGAAAGCTGACCTTGTCCAAGAAGTCCACCTCCTGTCTCATTCTCAGGTACAGCACCTGGGCTGGCGCTGACTATTGACATGTCTTCCTGGATATGTCTGTTATGTGATAAATGGAGTAGCATGTGTATGGGCCAGGTAGGAGCCCCTGGAGAAAGAGAGGGAAATGTTCCCAAAAAGGAGCCCTAAGGCACAAAGAGAAAACAGAAGCGCAGGAGAGGTTACCATTGTACCTTTCCACAGGCCAACTTGAGCACTGTGAAGTCCACCCTGTCAGACAAACAAGCATGTAGGAAGGCTGGGCCAGGACCAAACAGGCAAGTCAAGTCTCATTCTGTAGGAATGGAGCTGACAGTGGAAATTCAGACCATCCTGGTGGGGCAAAGAGCAGGAGCGCCCCCCTGGAGACAGACTGGCTGGCACAGGGCTGCCTCATCACTGAGAGATGCCTCAGTGGCTGAGAGGCCTGCAGGGGCCACCAGCCAAGGGTATAGGATCAGGAGAGCCCCAGAGCTGGGGGCCCCAGGTACCAAAGAGCCACAGCAGTACAATGGACCTATACCACCTTCTGGGGAAGAAGTTGGTGTCCCTGCAGCGGTTAGGAGAGCTCAGTCCAAGTAATGTTCTGTCGGGTTTGGGCAAGGACGAACCTGGTGGACACTGAGGAACTGTGCACTGAGGACCTGGGGCAGGAATATTCCAGCTCATGGAGGGTGGGGGTAATGCCTTTGTGCTTTAGTATGTTATTTCCCCCCACACTTTCCTTTCTTTACTCTTCTTGTCTTTTTTTTTCCCCCTTATTGTCCATTAACCATTTTAAAGTATACAATTCAGTGGCATTTAGTACAATCTCTGTGTTGTGCAACCGTCACCTCTAACAAGTTCCAAGACATTCCTGTTGCCCCAAAAAGAACCTCCATATGTACCAAGTGTTCCCTATCCCCACCTCCTGCCAGGTGCTGGCAGCCACGAGACTTTCTGCCCCTCTAGATTTACCTGTTTTGGATGTTTCAGATAACTGCAATCACACAATATATGATCTCTTGTCTGTGGCTCCTTTTGCTGAACGTATTTCAAGCTTCATCCACATTGTAGTATGTCTGAGAATTTCCTTTCTTTTTATGGCTAAATAACATTCCATTGTATGGATATCTCACGTTTTTTTTTTTATCCATCCATGAACTGACAGCAATGTAGGTTGTTTCTTCCACAGGGCTATTGTGAACAATAGCGATGCTAGGAACGTGCATGCATAAGCATTTGTTTGAAGACCCTCCTTCAGTTCTTTGGGGCAGAGACCCAGCAGTGGAATCGCAGGATCATGTGGCATATGCCTTCCTACTGTTTGCCAGGTTCCAAGCTGACTTGCCTTTCTCAGAGGCTGTACCGCGATTTGGATTCATTCAACTTTTCGTGAGCACCTGCTATGTCTCATGCAAGGGATGCTCTCACTAACTCTGGGCTCTACACTGTTTATGTATTATTCCCATTTTACAGATGAAAAAGCTGAGCTTCAGATAGATCAGATCCTTGGTCAACAAATGAGAGATGCCCAAAACTCAGATACCAAATCTAGATTTTTCCACCACACTGCATATAGCTCATCCATGTGGCTAGGGCACCCAGTGCCTGTATGTCCCCGATTTCATGGTGCTTTTGGCAGAATTCAAAATATCTAAATATTCTAAATATTAATTCCATGTAAAAATAGTATTCTCTAGATTCTACTCCAGGCAAGTGGTTGCAGGTGCTAATCATTTTTGTCTCATTGACAGAAAGGCATAAAATTGATAGCCTTAATTTTTCCATTAAATTAATTTTTGTATAAGTGAGTTTGAGAAAGACAAGCTGAAGTCCATTTTTATGACTGTATCCTTAAACCCTGCCAGGGAGAGAGAGACGGGTCTCATCCCAGAGCAGCTGAGATGGGAAGACCATATTAGGGTAGGAGCAGTGTAAGAGAAGTCCCAGGCAGGATAATGATAGGTCGGGGCAGAAGACAGATGTTCCTAGTGACAGACAAACTGCCACAGCAGAGATCACTATTCTCTCCCCAAGCATATAGATGCTAGACCTCAGGGTTTGATTCAGTATGTGCACAGTTAAACCAGCTTAGCTCAGAGGGAAAGGACCTCCTCACCTCCTCAAATAAGAAGATATGGTTAGCTAAGGGGACCAGCCAATGGCAGCAACTGGACTCCAAACCTCCAATCCACCAAACCACTTGAGCTAACAGCATGACCTTGAATAGCACACACAGAGATGTGATGAGAGCAGCTGGCTCTTGTTCCCTGCAGCTGTACCTGTGGCACTTGTCAGGCTGGAGAACAGGCATGCCCTACCTATGCATACCTAGTGCCATCCATCAGCCCAGCAGGATGTGGGGGGGACTCCATGCTCATCTCCCTAGCACTTCATGCTACCCCTACCCCACAGAAGACTCCAGCTGTTGAGTATGTGATGAGACCATAGGCCAAGAGCTGACACCCACCCTGTAATTCTGTTAGGAAATTAGGACAGCAAATGGACCCAAAGGGACCTGCCTCTGTGGAGTTGCCCTCTTGCCTCTAGATGCTCTCCCCTGGCTCACCCCAGGTACTGATTCCAGGCTGATGGTGCGGATGCACCACTGCTTCCTGGTCAGAATCCTTGCTGGCTCCCTAGGGCCCCAGTGTCTTAGGCTGCCTGCCTCTTCTGCCCTAGCAATTCAGCACCCAATTTCAGCCAAACTGAGGAAAAGAAATGAGAAAAAGAAGAAGTTCAGAGGGTAGTACCTGAGAAGTTTGAGAAGGAGGTCACAGCTCGTGGGAGCTGCAGGAGAGATAAACTTGGCGGGTGATAGTGAGATCTGGGTCTGGGCAGGTGTGGGGGCAGATGAGGAGGAGGCCACTTTGGAGACAGCGATGGGTGAGTGAGCAAAGAGGAGGAGTGATGTAGGACTCCTGGGTTTCCAGAACAATCGCCAGTGTGACAGAATCCAGAAGGACAGCCAGGTGTGAGCCCTGTTGACACAATGTTCAGCAAGCAGTGGTGTGTCTGATAGATGGGTGCCAGAGGAGCCACTGTGACTTCTGTTGAAGACAGTGGAGCAGGGGATGGAAAATCAGGTATAAATTCAAATCCACTCATTATCTTGGAGGAGCCACAATCTAAAGAGATCCCTAAATGCTGAAACTTGGCTAAGAAGAATGGCAGAGACCAATGTCACACAAGAGGCAAGTCTGAATACATGTGTGCTACTTTCAGAGGAAATAGAAAGTCACAGAGGGTTCCAAAGCAAGGAAGTGACAGATGAGAACCTGGCCTTAGGACAGTCACAATGCTGGCCTGAGACTGAGATGCTGGAGGCCAGGGGACAAATTAGGTTATCATAATGGCCTAGACAAGAGATGAGTGAGGAGATAACAGATAGGAGCCTACGTGGAGAGAGGTAAGGTTTCTGTCCCAAAGAGCAACCTTGTGGATCTTCTGGACAGATGCAGTTGGGCCATATCTAAGGGGAGGGGACCAGGGAAGAAGGAGTGGCTAGGGCCCAGCACTCTCTCACATGAGAGTCGGGGGTCTCTGAGCCTTGGGCAATGTCTGAGGGGAGCAGAGGAGACCACAATGCTCATCTATGATGGATGTCTAGAGTGGCCAGGTCAGTTGCCCCACAGGGCAAGGAAGGTGAGCAGCAGCAGAGGGCAAGGAGACAGCCCTGGGTCTAACCCTGAGCCCCCACCTGGTGACTGTGACCTTAAGCCAGTTACTCCATCTCTCTGATCCTTCATTTCCTTCACC
The DNA here is from genome assembly GCA_963574355.1 of Loris lydekkerianus. Lineage (NCBI taxonomy): Eukaryota > Metazoa > Chordata > Mammalia > Primates > Lorisidae > Loris > Loris lydekkerianus. The sequence goes on from CAUYPK010081119.1 coordinate 22,955, forward strand.
TGAAACCATCCTTCAGGAATGTAGGTGTTTCTTCTTCCCTTCTTCATAGGTCTCGTGGAAACCAGAGCACCTGATACCCCACTCCTGGAAATGAGGAGCAAATGCAGTGGAGGATGGGAGGGATCTTTAAGGGAGGTGGAAAAGTGCCCAAGGAGGAAGCAAACTTTTCAAAGTTAGAAGAGCCATAAAATGCAAGGCGCGGATGCTTCCCCCATTCCCAGGGAAGCGCCACATTGCGTTTAATGCGCTGCTGCTGATGGGCTGATGTGGGTGGGTGTCAGTTGGGGCTAAGGAGATGAATGGTTGAATGGTGAAGGCAGGCAGGCAGGCAAGGGAAGAGAAACATTCCAGGCCTGTCGGGAGTGGGGGGGGGGGGGGTTGTTAATGAAGGATGCCAGGCCCAGGGGACTCCACAGGACCCTGCCCACCTCCTGGACTTGCTGGAATGGTGTGAGACCAAGTGTAGCTGTGCTGTGAGAAGGCACCTCTGGATCCACAAGGGCACCTGTCCCTGTGGCAGCCCAGCTTGGCCCGGCTTGGAGGGGCAGAGCTAAGGGACACTGTAAGGACCACTGGCTTGACCTCTTGGAAGCTTGTCAATCTGTCCACACCACCTTATGCAATGGGCTTTTTGGTTGGCTGTGTTTTCCCCAAACAAGCCTATACAATTAGTTTCTTCTTGTTTCCTAAATTATTTTTGCCACTGCTAATTATTTCACACTCCATATACAAGAGTTATTGGGGTGGGTAATGGGAAGCAAGGGATCGCTTTGCGAGAGCATCTCGGGCTCCAAGACATGAAGGCAACTTTGATTTGTTTTTCTGCTCAGCCGCCCGCCTGAGAGAGGGAGGAGAGAATGCTGAAAGAACAGGGCGGTGGTGTCGGGGGTGTGGAGGGGAGGGGAGAAACAAACAAGGGAATGGTGCATCTGCCCACCGCTCTTCCGAGGCCCAGGGCGGGGCACCTGCCCACAGGGCCAAGGACACACTCTCCTGTGCCCAGTGTGGCTCAGGGCGGGCTGGGCAATCTACAGGACACTTTTGCTCCATGATATCACAAAAGGATTCATGAGGGACCTGGCACTGCAGTGGGAACTTCACATGTATGACTATAGGCCTATGACAGCTAACACTAGGGATCCTCAGGCATGGTGTGAAACATTACAAAACCAAGAAGTGGTAGAGCCCAGACCGGAAGGGGGGTCTGTCCAATGCCAAAGCCACTGAAGCCCTTTTCATTCCTGAGAAGGTTCCCCTGGGAGAAGGGTGCTCATCTTAGTGGGATAGGGTTGACTCCACCTGGTCCTGAGCTCACAGAAGTCTCAACCCCTAAAAGCTGACTGTGCCTGAACCGTGGGCAGGACAGATGTGCCCGTTCTTACACTCCCCTGTGGGCAACCTCCGTGGTGGGTGCGTCCCTTTTAGCTTGATTCTCGTAAAGGGAGGTTGGAATTTTTCTAAAGATTAACCAAGAACCTAAGAGGTTCCAGCAAAGCTGGAAAATACAAGAGTTGCTGAAAGAAAGGGTATGTGGAGCCCGATTACTTCCAGGAAGCTATGTGTCACCCATCTGGCCCAGGTCTACAACCTGTGGGTCTCAGCCAGGTGAAGCCACTCTGATTTAAGCTGGTGATGGACCCGCCACCTCCTGCTGGGATGGCTGGCCCCTTTCCTCCTCCCCACCAGGGACCACCAAGGCACTTCCTCTGCCTTGGTGTCCCACAGTGGCCTGAGGAAGGCATGCTCCTGTCAACCCTAGGACACCCCCTGGGCTTCCTGCCCCCCCCCCCCCCAGCCCAGGTCTGGAGCCACCACCTTCACTGTCCCTCACATTGCCTGTGGTTCAGGCCCTTATCTTTGTTTTTTTTGTTTTGTTTTTTTTTTTGTTTTTTTTAGGCCCTTCTCTTTGTGAGAAAGCTTTTCACTCCCTCCAGCCAGATGCTGGGACTTACCTGTGGATGCCAAATGACATCCATAATTCCAGGCAGCACTCTGGCCTCACCCCTCAGGGCTCCCCATATTTTTCACAGACATACAAAAAATGAAAATAGAACCAGTGGACTAAATGATAAAATGTGTCCACACTGCTCAGCAAGGTCCCTGGCCCAAAACGGTGCTGTGTCATGCAGGTGGTGACTAGTAATACCTATTTGCTAGGAGCTAGCCCTGACCGAAGACGCACCTCTGGGGCACCAGACATATATGTTCTCATTTAACCCTCAGCAAACCAAGGAGGGAAGTACGTTCGTTTAGACTCCCATTTTATAGGTGAGCGAACTGAATGAGAGTGGCCATGACACCTGCTCTGAGTCACGTAGTTGAAAGGTGATCAAGCAGAGGGATGTATAAGCCCCATTCTTAGCCACCACCCCACGGCATCAGAATGGAATGGGACTGCACAAATTTGTTCATCCAACCCCACTCTCCTTTATAAATAAGGCCATAGGCACCCAAAGAAGAAACATGGCTTGTCCTTGGGCATAAAACCCATTTTCATGATTTGCAGCCCTGATCTCTTCTAGGGGAAAGCTCTTCAAGAACTCCTGTCCTCTCCTGGCCCTGAGAAGGGGCTTCTGGAAGCACCTCTCTTGGGCCAGGCAGGAGTTCTAGAAGCACCTTTCTTGGCAGGAGAGGAGAGCTGAGCTCTGATCTTGCTCATCCACCCAGATAGAGGCAGGGAGGGGACAGGAGAGGCCAGGACAAGCATGAGGCAGAGTAAATGGAGCAGGGAACTTGAGGGAGCCTACTTGACACTCAAGCACCTCCCAGTACTTTTGACTATGGTGCTGCCTTAAGCCTGTCACTCACCCTGGTGAGGGGACTAGGGCAGGAGTCATCCTGCCCATTTGATGGATGGAGAAACTGAGACCCAAAAAAGTGAAAGGCTTCCCCAAGCCTTAATGGCAGAAGTAGCTCTAGACCCCTATAGCAAATTCACCCAAGCCTTGGAAGCATGAGTCTCAGAAACAGACGCTCAGGGTTCCAAGGGAGGTGGCTTGAGAGCTGGGGCCCTAGCTAGGCGCAGAGTATGGAGAAGGGAGTAGCTCTTCTGCCGACTGAGCAAGGTTGGTACAGCGTTCATGACCCCACAGCAGGCTGTGAGGGTCACTCAGGCTTTGTTGGCTGGAGTGCCTGGAATCTGGCAAGTGGCCAGTGGTCGTAAGAGCTTGCTGAGCCTGCCCTGGGCCTTGATAAAGCTCAAGGGGAAATAAATTCTCCTGTTCTTTGGCTGCAAGTGCTTCTGGAACAGGGGCTGAGTGCAGAGCACTGGACTGACCTTTGATGCAGACAGCTGAGTGGAGAAGCAGGTACTACACAGAACCATCCCAGGGAAAGGCCAGAAGAGAGAAAGGGCAGCTTCTGTCCTTTAGACACAGACACAAGTATTGAAATCCCAGCCCTGCCCCTCCCTAGGGTGGTGAGTGACCATGAACATTCCATCTGACCTCTCTGAGCCTCAAGCATGTCCTCTACAAAATGGAGGAAATAGCACCACTCACAGATGTGTGACGGTGCACCCACAGACCTGACACCATGAGGCTCCAGTCCTCCAGAGCCCGCCTTCCTCAGCAGCTGATGCACAAACTGCATTAAGAAACAAGGGAGGCAGCGTCAACTCCACAGCCATGTGCATGGCACAGGCCTCCAGAGTTGAGAATAGAGGGGACTGGTGCTCCTCAGGGGTTCAGGGAAGGCTGCCTGGCAGAGGTAAGGTGTTACCCAGGCCCCGACTAATGACTGGCGCTCAACAAACAGAGGGGGGGTGAAGGCATCTTAATAAGGAACAAGAGAGGGTACAAGGCATTGACCAGGCCTGCAAGGCATGCGAGAGACCAGGGCAGGAAAACAGAGAAGAAAACTGGAAGGGTCAGGGGGTTGCCCAGCAGGACCCAGCAGTGCAGTGGGGCCTGGCTACCCTCAAGCAACCAAGAGCAGGTACTGGCCCTGCAGGTGGCCCAGGCTCTTCTCTGGGACCCCTGTACTGTCTTGTGAGACACCCTGTACCACCTTCCTGGTGAGAGATAATTACATCCTTTCTAGAAAATAAAGAACAGGAGGAAGAAAAGAATCTGAGCCCTCCCTCCTTGCTCCACTCCCACTCTCCCTGCACCGTCCTCCTCCTCCCTCCCGCTCCTGCTCTCTGTTGCTAAGTAGATGGTAGGTTTATTTGCGGCTGTCGGTTCCCAGTAGAAAAATTTCATCTTGGAGAGCCGCCTGGATGGAAATGGCTTCAGCGCCGATTTCATGGAGAAGGTCTGTGCGGTAATTAGTGTTCATGAGGGAGGAATTGGACTGGCAGGCTCCCAAGAAAACTACTCCCCAAAAGTTAGCTCACGTCCAGAGGGCTACATCAAATCCAATTCCAGAGTGCACATCTCAACTGCTATATTTAGACCACAGACTAAATGGGCAGCGCAGAGGCTGGAGCTTCATGGGGGCCTGGTCCTGGGAGGCAGAGGTGGCTGCGCTGCTGGAACCACACGGGACGCAGAAACATGATGGGCGGCGGGTACCAAGTCTCACTCAGCCCCGTGCATGTCTGGACCCCTGTGCATCCCAGCTTCCACAGAATAGTACCTTGGTGAAGGAGGAAAGAAAAAGAGACAGGGAGAGGAAGAAGAGGAGAGAGAAAGGGTAGGCCAGCCATCTGGCCAGCGCTGAAGATTTCTAAAGAACATAGCAACTGGCCACAAACATCCACTGGCCCTCTGGGTCCACATGAGCTTATTCATACCAACCACTGAAAGGCCTTCCCCTACTCCTTCCTAAGTCTCCCCTTCAAAGGCCTCAGGCAGTACTTCCTGTCTCCAGGAAGGCCCCCCGGATGCCCTTGTCCCTGTCCCCAGTCTCCTCAGGCCTCGGCAGTCTGAAACTTGGTTTTTGGTCCTCTCCCCCGTTTTTCTGGCCTCTTCTATGTTCCCTCTGTCCTGGCCAGTCAGTCCCCAAAGCTGGGGGCTGCTGAGGTCAGGCCAGGGATGGACAAAAAGCAGGTGCTCCTGGACACTTAAGGAAGAAATTGAGGCCAGCAGGCCTCAGAGGCCTGCCAGGGGCTCTACCTTTTCCCACCTGGGCCTTCAGGGTTGAAGGAGAAAACAAGTAGAAGCAAGGTGAAAATCCAGAACTTGGATTCTTCCTTCCCATTTTTATTCTCTGGAATTTTCCCAGCGCAAACCTACTATTTAGGGATTTTACAGATAAGAAGGCCAGGGTCCTCAGAAGTCCATGGGCTTGACAGAGGACACTATTCTGGCCTTAATATACGTTGCAGCCTTGCTGTGCAGGCCTTTGCATCAACGCTCTTCCTCTGATTGCATCCTAGCTATGCCCACCTTCCATCCTGACCTCTGCTCTCAGCATGCCTGGACCACAGTGCACAGTGCTGGCCCCATGGGGGAATCTCCAAGATCAGCCCCGAACATCACAGGGTTTGTAGAGTTGGAGAGGGGCTTCTGCTTGTAGCCTCAGAGGAAGATCCCTGCTGGCCAGAAGCAGGAATTCCAGGGAGAAATGGCCAGCAGGTGCACCCCCGCCTCCCCCACCTCCCCAGCTGACTTTCCTGGCCCTAGAATATAGTTAGCTCAGCCAAGACAAAGAAAGGGTAAAGCTGAGGAGTCAGAGACAGAGGCACTCTCAGCCACAGGAGTCAGGCCCATCACTCACAGAGCCCCAGACCTGGGGCCCCACGGTACCCCTGCTCAGCCAAGACCCTTTGAAGTCAGCAAGGAAAGAGGAGTCGAGCCACAGGCACCTCTGGAATATACCAGCACCTTACCCCTGTGCACCGTCAGGTGGCTGCCAGCCCCAGCCGACTCCCTAAGCAGGGAGAGGGGCACTGGATGTGTTCGGCCCACCCTCCTCAGGGAATCCGCTGTCCCTATTACCTTCCACTTGTGCAGAACCCTCGAGACACCCCCACTGTTGACTCGCAGTTGGTTTCCTCTCTAGTCTGTCTGGGCCTTGTATGCTGACATACATCCTTACTCTGTGCTGCCCAGGGCTGCCCTGGGCTCTCAGATCTCCCAGACACTTGCTGTCCCCATTCTACTCAGGGGCCTGGATGGTGAACCTGAGCTCCAGTTCTCTAACTGACCATATGTGGTCCTGGGATGACTGTTTAACCTTGGCCTACTGATGCATCCTTTCCCTCCCCTGTGAAAGAGAGACATGTACTTCCTACCACTCCCACCTCCTCATTCATTTATTCATTGACGAGCATGTACTGATGACCCACTTGGCACAGGACTCTGCTGGATGCTGAGAATGCAGACTCATGGGTAAGGATTAGTATCAAACCCATTTCACAGAAAGGGAAACTGAGGCCCAGAGTGGTCTGTCAACTTGCTAAAGGCTGTGATTTACCCATTGAGGGCTTGCTGATGGCCTCTTTTCAGCATTTTCAGTCAACCTGTTGTCTACCCCTCACCCTATGCTTCCTGTCCCCATGCCAGGCCCTGTGCCCCAGCAGAGCAAATGAGAGGCCATAGCAGAGAGGGCTTGCTCTGCCACTGCGGCACTCTCAGGGTCCTCTGGAGGAGTCAGGAGGTAACATGGTGTGAGTGCTCGATCCACATTCATTCCCTGCCCACAAGAGTCGTATTCTTCCCACTGTGTCACAGCCACACTCCCCCTGGCTCTCATCCCTCCTAGGCTGTCCCTTCTCAGTGACACCAGGACTCCATCTGTACACCATCAGGAGGCATACAGATCTGCCTCCTCTAGAGCCTGTCTGAAACTCCCCAGCCCACATTCCCAGGTCCTGACAATTCCTCTTACAAAAGAAACAATTGAGACTGAGGTGCCTCTTTGGGGAAGCATGAAGCCAGCTCTTTGTCACCCAGGTCCCTGCCACCTCATCACTGCCTCCTGTCATTAGCATATTACACACACAAGGTAAACAAAACACACTCCACTTGCATTTTACACTCTCAGAGCAAACTATCAGTCACTCTGAGTGCCACATGTACAGCACAGGTAGCACAGGGTTCCTACCTCTGTTAGAGTGCATGAGGTGGGTTACAAAACCAAGGGACATGCACAGGTCCTATGAAGGGAAGCAGAATGACACCAGACAGTACACATATTTCACACTGCAGGGAATTTTAAGCATCATATCACAATTATTACTACTGACAGTGACAGCAAGAGAAATACCCCCTCCCCCATGAATTGCATCTCAGGAACTCTGCTGGACACTCGTGACCCAGCAGGTGTCATTATCCCCATTTCCTGGGTTCTGGATGAGGGTCCTAGAATAAAACAGGGACCCTGTCGAAACCAAACCACCACCTCAGAGACCCCAGATACCCTGCGGATGATGACAATCAGGCTACAGGGGTTGGACAGCTTTCCCCAAGTCACCAGCTGGCTGGGAACAGAAACCTCAAGTTCCCACAGTACTGTTGTCTAGGAATGAGGAAAAGTGTCTATCTGGAGTAGTCACAGGGGAAATTAAGCAGGTAGACAAGAGAGAATATGGAGTTCTGGTCATGACACAGAAAAAGAATGGCAGAAAGAGAGGGAAGGAAGGATAAGGGGGAGTGGGAAGGCAATAAAGAAGAGAGAGAGAAGGGACGGAGTGGGAAGGAAGAACAGAAATCGAGGAAACCAAAGAAAGATGTTGAAGAAGGTGTCCAGAGGTTTGGAGCAGATGGTGCACTTACCAGCTCCTTTCCAAATCCCTGCAGGGGCCCCAGACTCACTCTGCTTTGTCTTTGCACACACAAAGCACATCCTTCCTAGAAGGCCACTCTGGGTGAGGGATCCACTTAGGAGTTCCTCCACAGAGTTCTCCCCAAGGCAGAGTTGAACAACCTCCTTCACAAGGCAGCAGAGGCCAGGGATCAGCATGGGGGCTCTGCAGCCTTCCCTAGCTTACATGCTGGCTCTACCATCAACCCGGCTGTGAGACTCAGGGCCAGTCTTTAATCTTTGAGTGCCTCAGTTTCTTCACCTGTAAAAAACAAGGGTTCTAATAGTACTACTTTATAGATTCATATTAAATGAGTCAACACATGTAAAGCATTCACAACAATGCCCAAACCACAATCCCAAATCAGTGTTTCCTGTTGCGATTTGTGCTGCTAATAGGCCCTGCACAAACTTTAACTCAGTAGGTGTGTTTGTTGCACACTTGTTACTTAACCTTGCAAATATGGTTATCTAGGGTCTCTACTAAAGTAGAGGGTATATCTTTCATGGCAAATTGTGGGCTATCCATAAATGATTGTGAGATGAATGAATGGGTAAATAAATAGGGCATCTTGTCACTCCATCTGCAGAAGACAGCACCTCCTATGCCAGTCACGTGGTTTGTTGGGTGTGTACCAGTCAACTGATTAGTTGGCTCAGTTTCTTTCACAGTGGGCTCCATGGGTATGGGGTGTGTCTCTGGGTGGGGAAGAAGCAGGGATGAGTGCTGCTTTCTGTCTCACTCCCATAGGCTCCCTCCCCACTTGCAAAACCCTCCTCCCCACCTGGGGTACTTATGAATAAAGGATGACTGGGATGACCCAACCCCTTCCCAGATTAGGACCATCTGATTCTAAAGTAAAAGCCAGAGATGAAAAAATGTGAATGACACATCCACTAGGGTTTGAGGATTTGAGGGATTACTTCACAGAAGCCAGCATCCCGGACACATTTGCTAACTCCTTCTTTGCCACAGCCCTCGGGTTAAATATTGCTAAATGCTGTGATTGAACCTATCAAATCGATGTTGGGTGAAACCCAAAGCCCAGCCAAAAGAGTGGCTTGAACAGCAAGATCAGGAGCAAAAGACACCCTCCACTAAGAGCTGGACCGCAGCCTGCCAGAACTGTGTGAGATTGTTTTACTGCTTTTACAAAGAAAATCATATTTTCCAAACATTGATCCTGTACTATGGAACTCCTGGTTATTGGTCTTTTCAAAACAGCCTTTCTTAGATGCTGAGGTTGGAATTTCTTGGTTGGTGTGCTTCTATTTTTTTAATTGTTGTTGTTCTTTAAGTGAATTAGGTCCTGTTAGGAAAGAGCCAGAAAAGAGAGGTGAGATTACTTCGCCTCACCAGACAGGTCAGGAGCGTACCTGTGTGCTGAGACCCTCACAATGAAAAGGGATGGACACATCTGCCCCTTTTGATTCTGGTCAGCTCAATGCCACCACTTTTATGAGACCTCATCTTGGAGCTTGGTAGGGGATTCTGGAGAAGAGGTGTAACCTTGTGAGCTACAGTCTAGTTGAAGGGACTCAATCTCATAGATCAGAATAGAAAAACTATTTGGTCAAGCACTCATGTGAGTGCATCAGGCACAAATGTAGAAGGGCCAGGAATCTGGTGGGGGGTCAGTAACTTGAATGGGCTGAAAGGGTTAAAGGGTCTGCTAGAGGACTCAGGAGCAGGGAAGGCACCCAGATAGGGGAATAGAATGAGCAAAGGCCCTGCAGTGATGACTTAGCATTGTGACCCACAGAAAGACTAATTTGCTGACTTGATCTATTCTCCTTTCATGGGGGAATAGAGCCAGAGAGGCCAATTCCCATCCAGACCCCTCCCACCTTGCCTCCAACAAGGACACTGTGAGGCCAGAGAGCAGTTTCTGCAGAAATGTCATGCAGAGTTTCAGACCTGGGAATAGAGGAGGGGGCTTCAGGAGCTGCCCAAGGAGAGATTTCCCTGCATGGGGATTTCCCCACTTCCTCCTGGGGTAAATGACCCCCTCCTCAATTTAACCAGCTCCAGCAAGGAGAATTCTGTGCCACTTGACATGTATTTATTTAGCTCCCTCTCCTGGTCTAAGACCCACATATGACCCAGCAAATGATGCTGGGCACTGGGGGCTCGGGGAGGGGGGCACCGTGTGATCCCCATATGCTGGGGGTTCATTGAAGTACAGGTCAGGAAGACAGGGGCTGGGAGGCATCTGAAGTGAGGGTGGTGGTTTCCTTCCCCACACCAGGTAAGATGCACCTAGCTTTCATCAGAGGCCTGGCCTGTTGCCCATCACTCTGGGCTTAGCTGTGGGTCCAGTATTGCCAAAGAAGCCTCTGAGAGCCCCTTCCATAGTGATGCATGGTGGGCAGGAGTGCCGTTCCCACTGAGTCAAGCCTGGAAGACCTAATGTCCCAGCCAGATTAATTAGAAAGGAACAAACTTCAGCTTCTAGGCTCTAACGAAAAATTTGGCACTTAAGTGAGCAGCAAATTCCCTGCATGCGTTTAAAATCTAACCTTGGTGCTCAGCTAGAATGCTCTGCAGGGGAGCCCATAGCATGTCCACCTTTGACATTTGAGAGGGCATCCATGATAGATCAGATGCCACCTCACCTGACTCTACTGAGGTCTCTACAGGAAGAAAATGAGGTCATCCCTGAGCTGCTTACCCCAAGGAAAGGCCATGGAATAAGGGGGTGGAGGGAGGACACCTCCCTTCCAGGGGCCCCAGCGCCTTCCTGAGGGTGATCCATCCTCTCACTGTCCTCTGACACTGCCCAGGGCCCCTGGAGGAGGCAACAGGAACTGAACCCAAAACAAACCATGAGGAGACTTCAGGTTTCTGCTCTCCCACCACGGCCACATCACAGAACTTCACCCAGTTTCAAGCTTCTGAGCTGTCAGAGGCTGGTAACACCCCTATGCCTGTCCTGAGGTGTAAGCATGGTGAGGCCATGGACATGACCACACTCTGGCAAGCCAAAGCCCTGCCAAGGAAGCACAAGGAAGGAAACACCCTGGTGCTGGCCAGAGAAAGGGCACAGGTGCAGCCCCATGGCCACAGGAACAAAACCCAGAGGATGGTCAGCTGAGCAGGCATCACTTCTCCCACAGGCTCAGCTCCCACAGGAGACAGTCCCTGCTCCCTGAGCTTCATAGAACAACCAGTCCTGTCCATAGACTGAAGAGCTAAGAAAGAGGACAGTCCATCAATATGTGGTGTCCATTTTTGGTCCCTCTTCACAGTGCTATAAAGATGGAGCAGCTAACACCACTCATGTAACTCTCTGAGGTCCACAGTTCCTCATCCAGAGCCAGTTCGAACCCTTAGCCAGATCTTGCCACCCTGTGCTCAGCAAGAGGAGAAACAGAAGGCCAATCCCGTCCCCTGGAAGTCTTCAGTCTAAGTGGGGAGAAATCTGGACCACCCCAGCCCTGTGCACATCTCTGTCTGGTGGACAAAGAGGGCAAAAAGGGTTGAGAGAAGGATGGCTTGTACTTAGAGTCCCAGTGAGCAGTTCACTTTCTTACACTACACAGTGGAGCTTTCTTACCTCTGCCAAAGCTCACTCATACTCAAGAATGGACCGTGCTCTTCTCTGGGGTTTCTGAGTTAAAGAGTGGAGATTCAGGAGGGCAGTGCTGAGCCTGAAAGAAGAATGCACAGCTGGGGTTGGGAAGTCAGCACAGGGAGAGGCCCTGCAGCCCTGATTCACTGGCAAGTGAACCTTCCACCTTCTCCTTCTACCTCCCCCATCTCCCAGCTCTCTTCCTCCCACCCCACCTCCTCTGAAGAAGACAGATAGATCCTGCCAAGGTGGCCTAAGTGATGTGCTAAATTCCCCAATCTCATGCCCCACCTACTCCATACTGGGTCCTCCCCACCTCTCTATTCACGCCCACCCAGCTAGAGACAGCATAGGGTTCAGCAATCCTGCATTGACACCGCCACTGGGAGTACAGCAGGTAGCAATTTCTATCAAAGAATATTTTTACTGGGGGAAAACCCATATAAAAGCAAGGTAGATAGAGACTAGTACAACTCTAAATGTAAATGAGAGGGATGATTGTGCAGGGCTATGAGAGATTTTGGGGCTATTATAGTCAGGGAAGGCTTCCTGGAGAAATTGGTTCAGCCACTTCCAGAAGGACATGTGGACTCCAGAGGCAGGAGGCATGGGGCCAGGCAGCAGAGGAAAAGAAATGTCCTAGGACTTAGGTTTACCCTGATGTGGGTAAAGAAGCAAGAGGAAGTCAGTTCCACTCTGTGCGTGGGCCATCCCTGTCCCCTCCTATGGAGAGAACAGAGCCATAGAAACTATTGGAATAGCAGCAGGGAGGATAGAGAGGAAGATCCACGTAGAAAGGACTAGGGGAACTGAGAATGGCCAGGAAAAAAAGTCCTAGAAGATGGCAGGATGGTCAACCAGTGCCTGGACAGATCAAAGACCAGAGAGTGGCACAGCCCCATGGGGTCTTTTTCCTATCTGTTGCCCAGCTCTGTTGAGCCACAAGGACCCACCCTCAAGTTGTTCATGGTTGAGATGGAGAATGAGGCTCACCCCTGAGACAGGCTGTGGGCAGTTTTGAAGGGCGAGGCCACATGGGAATTCATGAAAGTGAGACTAGGGCTGTGCTCAGGGCTTCACTGAGGAGTAGGACCCAAGAGGTGCATCGTGAAGGCTGTGTAGACACAGGCTGGGCACTAGAAGTGAGGGGACATTCCCAGAGGAAGAAGTGCTGTGTAGATATATCTCCCTCTGTGGAGGATGACATCTGCTTCAGCAAAGACCAGGGAAGCCTCCCTGGTCCACCTAGACCACAGGAGACAGACCGTTGGAGGGCTGGACTAAAGTTTAAAAAACAAACAAACAAAAAAAAAAAAAACTATGAACAAATTCCTATGCACACTGCACATATCTTGTTTTGAAGTAAAAAACAAAATGGGAACAAAAATTGCGAGTTGCAGTTTGAGGACACCTGCTCTAAATCCTTCAGGTGATTTCTTGGGTGCAGCCTGGAGTGAGAGCCACTAAACAAAGGTGTGACTTCAGGCACCATGGCAGGGGGACACATGGAGATTTGAGGCAGACCCCTCTCTCAGCCCAAGATCTAGTTAGTGGATCTCCTGCTCCCTTCTTCCCCACCCCCCAGCTTTCTTCCACTTCCTCCAGGCTAGCCAAGTCCAGGGCCTGAAGGATCTGATGTTTTATTGAAGTCCAGATCTTCCTATTCTAGGGCCACCTCCCTCTGGCTAATTCTGTAATTCAATTAGTAGGAAGCTGAGGCCAGCTGGGGTGGGAGGCGGGCGTGCAGTGCATCAGGAGCCTTCCCCTCCGTGATGATTACACCCCGGGCTTCAGACCTGTTCAGAGTTGGGCAGGAAATTGTACTTCCTTCACTTCACAATGACAAGGGCCTTTTATCCCCCCATCCGGGGGCTTTGCAAATTACTGCCATCTCTGTGCAATTAATTCTGCTGTGCCCTGTTTCTCCCCCCCTCCCCCCCTGTAAGAGAGGGCACCACCCACCTTATCAGGTGCAGCAGTGCCCTTTGAACCCTGGTCTGCAGGCTGCCCCTACTGGAGAGTGGCTTCTGTCCCTGGCCTGCACCCTGGCCTAACAACACTCTCTGGGTACTCACCCCTCCAGGCCTTGCCTTCCTCCTCCCTCCCCTGCCTATCCACCCTGTTCCCAATCTTCCTCAGTGCCCCACCCTGGGTCTCCTCCTTTCCCCACCCTCCTAGGCCCTCTTGGTCTCCAGACCACCAATTCCTGAGCTGGGGCTCAGCTCCATTTAGCCTTATAGCTAATGAAGCTGCTGCCTCCAACCCCACCCGGCTGACAGTCTATGCAGAGACACAAGACACAGAACTGGTGCATTGAAAGAACACGAAAATAAGAATGGTATATGGAGAGAGACAAAGTGGTAACATAAGGGGATGTGAGCATTGGCCCAAGTTCAGTGCACACAACAGAATCCTGAGGAGAGGCAAGTTCCTGTACGTCAGAGCAGGCAGGTGCAGGAGTCCATCCTGTGCTGAAGGGGGTCTGAGCCCAGGGATCAGCTGCTTAGAGCAGCACCCCATAGCTTTGTCCCCTCTCTGCCCCATCCCACCTCAGAGGATTGCCAAAGCCCATTCCTCCCCCAAGACCCCCTCCCAGGGGTCAGGAAAGTGCTGATCCTTGAATGGTGGAGACTCAGGGGATGAGCTATTGCTGAGATAAACAGCCAAGACAAAGACAGGAGAGGTGAGAGCTTAGGGACAGGACCTACCTCACCCGGAGAACCCTGAAGTCCACCTCAGGTTCTGCCATCAGGGTCACACAGCTGGGAGGGCCCAGGAGAGTAAAAGGTGGAAACTGGGAGGTGCCTGCTCCATCATGATTTTCTCCTGCAAGCACCAACCCCCAGAACTCAAGATCAAAGGACCAGAACATTCACAGTCCTCTGGGTACAGAGCAACTGCCCACCTCCCAGAGCTGCAGTCAAGCCCAGTGGCTTGAAGGAAGCTCTGAGGCAGGGGCACAGCCACCCATCAAGGATAATTTCCCTCGTGAAGGGTTTGCGAGGAGGCTGATGCCCAGTGACCTTTGTCTGTCTGCTCAAAACAGGCTATGGGTCCTGTACCCTATCAGGCTCACTCATTCTCACCCCTTCCTTTTCATTCCATCTTCTTTTAGCAAAGTTTTTTTTGTTTGTTTTTTTTTTTTTTTTTTTTTTTTTTTGT
>CAUYPK010081120.1:0-31106 GCA_963574355.1 Loris lydekkerianus
GCCTACCCTAAGACGCTACGTGTGCCCAGCGGATTGGATGTAACTATGCGGAAGCTAATGGAGGTTGCAAGCAATACCCAATAAGGACTTGTTTACTGTAAGGAGCACTCACCCTCGAGGGGGTGGAAGGCGGAAACCAGCACCATCTTTGAGGCGCGGCACACCGCAGCTCTCTACAAAAGGGAACACTTCTACACTGCTGGTGGGAATGCAAACTAATACATTCCTTTTAGAAAGATGTTTGGAGAAGACTTAGAGATCTAAAAATAGATTTGCCATTCAATCCTATAATTCTAGGTATATACCCAGAAAACCAAAAATCACATTATAGCAAAGATTTGTACCAGAATGTTTATTGCAGCCCAATATGTAATTGCTAAGTCATGGAAAATGCCCAAGTGCCCATCGATCCACGAATGGATTAATACATTGTGGTATGTGTACACCATGGAATACTATGCAGCCTTAAAGAAAGATGGAGACTTTACCTCTTTCATGTTGGATGGAGCTGGAACATATTCTTCTTAGTAAAGTATCTCAAGAATGGAAGAAAATTTACCCAATGTACTCAGCCCTACTATGAAACTAATTTATGGCTTTCATATGAAAGCTATAACCCAGTTATAACCTAAGAATATGTGGAAGGGGGAGAGGGAGAGAAGAGAGTGGGGAGGATGGTGGAGGGTAGCTTACAAGGGTACATGTGAAACTTAGTAAATGTAGAATATAAATGTCTTAACACAATAACTAAGAAAATGCCACGAAGGCTATGTTAACCAGTATGATGAAAATATGTCAAATGGTCTATTAAACCAGTGTATGGCGCCCCATGATTACATTAATGTGCACAGCGATGATTTAATAATAAAAAAATCAAAGAATAAAAACATAATATTACATAACCTAAAGAACTTAAAGGTGAAGATAACCAAGTGAAAATGTTATGAAAAAGAATAAATAACCAAAACATGCTACTTCTTATAAGTCTAGTAATGGTGTTGTTACTGTAAGATCAGTAAATGTTTGAAAGAGAAAAAAAAATCTTTGCAACATTCTTCATGGAAGTAGTAGTTTTAATTAATTCTATTTCATTAATAAAAGAATCCTATAATGTACTGTATATTAAAGAGCACATATTTTCATGAAAACAAAAGTCTTAGAGCTTTCTAACATTTTTCAAAATCGCAGTAAGATGTTGTTAATTCTACAATGTAGTACATATATATTTATATATATAAATACATATATAAAATATCAGGTAATTGTTTGAGTAGAATGTGTTCTTCACTTTCATCAATTAATAAGTATTAAAAACAATACTGTGTGGACCTTAAAGCACAACACACATTTCAAGTTTTTCATTAGCTTTCATATAAGCTACCTATAATACTATGAACAAATGCTACTTGGCAACCTTCCACGATAGAATGAATTACAGAACTAAATGTCTTGTCAGCCAAGGAGGTAAATGTCCACATGTATGATAGAAAGTCTGGGGGCTTTACTTTGTATTGCTAAAATTAATTATTTGACGCAATCAATGAATCCAAAATAGTGAAAGCATTTGTACAACTGCACGTAATTTTTTCAGTAAGACCATCCCTGGAAACTTCTGAGCAATATTTAGAAGGATCTTATTAGTTCTAACTTATGTATTACTTAGTCCCTATGACAAGTAATAGATAAATTATAATACCACAAGTTTTCCTTTAAACCTGGGAGAAAAAGGCCTGAAAGTATTATGAACTGATTTCACAGTTCTGTACTACACACAATGAAAATTCATTCTTCTGACACTACATGTGGATCTGTGTTAGAAGCTTGCCAACTCCTATTAAGTTCTGAGGGGGAATGGAAACATAGTGCCACCACCAAAATTAAGTTACTAGAATAAAATATATTTTATATATTTTATTTCTTCATGAATATATTTATATTATTTAAATATAAATAATATTTAATAATATATAATTTATTATAATATATTAAATACTATAATATATTATATACTATATAATAATATATAATGTATATAATATAATTATTATAATACAATATATTATATAATTATAATAATATAATATATAACATAATAACAATATATTATATAATATATGTTATTATAATATATTTTATTATATATGTAATCTTTTATATATTTTACTCTATTTCTTAAAATATATTCTATTCTATTTCTAAAAAAATATATAAAGTTAATAGAATAATAAAATAAAACCAAATAGATGACTTTTCTTGGAGAATATTCTAAATTGGAGTAAAATTGGTATGCATAAAATAGCATGAAAATGAAAATTGCGAAGACAACATAAAGCATGATCTAATTGAGATCAAATATCATAAGAGGACAAAGAATTATGAATTTATTTAAGTAGTCTTTATTGGGCCAATATATAATAAAATATGGATGTATCAAATAGCATGCAATAGGAAGTGGGAAAATCAAGATAAAGCATTACGTAACGCACAACATGAAGTGCTACAGGAAGTTTAATAAGTATTGATAAGATTGTTTGGAGAAGATATTTTAGGAATGAAGATTGGAATTTAACTGTTTTTTAATCTAAAATAGATGGCAAATTAAATATTAATCTTTCAGAAAATCCTTAGATGCTGCAATTCTCAGGTTACCTGAATTGAAACTAAAACACAGAAATTAAAATTGTAGCTTCCAATATCTGTGAAAGGTGACAGTGTAGAGAGTCAGGCTTCCTGTGCTAGAATCCCAGCTCCCCACCTACTACTACCAAGTTGTTTTTTTTTTTTTTTTTTAAGTAATATACGCATAGATCATGAACACATTTATGCATCTGTGGGGTACAATGTGTTAGGTTTTTTTAATACAATTTGACGTGCTTACATTAAACTAATTAATACAGCTTTTGCCTCATTTACATGATTATTGTCTTAAGACATTTATGTTCTACACTTGATAGATTTGACTTGTATCCTTGCAATATGCTCCATAGGTGTGGTCCCGCCGTTTACCCTTCCTCTATGAAAGCTCTCCCCTTCCCCTCCCTTCCCATCACTTTGCAGAAAAGATATTTACACTAGATTATTCATTGCAGCTCAATTCGTAATAGCCAAGTCATGGAAGAAGCCCAAGTGCCCATCGACCCATGAATCGATTAATAATACTATGCAGCCTTAAAAAAAAAGATGGAGACTTTAATGCCAAGTTACTGAAGATCTCAGTGGTGTCCCCTTGCCTGCAAAATATGTTGATCATAGTAGGGCCCACCTCATAGAGTTGTGGTGAGGATTAAATGCATCCATGTGTAAAATTATTAAAACATTGCCTGGGAAATAGAAAATTCTGTAAAAACAAAAAAGGAGGTAAGAGAAATAAGTATTCTATCAATTCCTATTGTTTGACACTTTTCAAAACCTTCTGAAAATGAATTCATAAAACTTGAGTACTAGTTCTACAATTTTTGCTTCTTGGAGGTGTTGATTCTGTACAAGAATGTGTCTTCTCTGTGCTTCGATTTGTGGGAAGGGCATGGCCAGGTGATATAGAAATTCCTAAAGAGACTTTATATGCATATTGTTTGTGCCTTGTCTTCCTGTTGAAGAAATCTTTGCCTACTCTGACCATCCTTTCTTCTAAGAGCCTTTTGAATTTTTTGTATAGTACGTGACAGTGAACATGATTCTTTTTTTCCATATGAATATTAGTTAACTCCACACTATTTACTGAAGAAACTGTTCTTTTCTCACCATCCAGAAATGCTAGTTTGGACATAGATCAAGCAATCAAGTACATACACACACATATACACACAATCACACACATATATAATTCATATATGTAGTTATATATGTGCTGCAAATATTATCTTATAAATAGTACTGTTGCTACTGTAAATGGAACCATTTTGGACATAGTGTTTCCTAATTGTTTATTACTGAACTATTTATTGATATATACACTGATCTCCACGATTCTTTTATTACTTTTAACAGTTTAAGTTGGTTATTATCTGTGTACCAACAATGTCTCCTGCAAATAATAAGTTTTGTTTCTTATTTTTTAATATGATTTCATTCAATATGATTTTATTTCAACATTTCTTGAGTTACTTTATTCATAGGCTGGTACCTCTAGAATAATAACTGAAGAGCAGTAGTAGTAAGACGTATCTTTTCCTTGTTACATGGAAGATGCCAATATTTCACTATTATTGTTTTCCATAGGGTGTGTGTGTGTGTGTGTGTGTGTGTGTAAACTCCATATTACATCAAGGAAGTTCTCTTCTATTTCTGGCTAAGAATTTTTGCCTTTACAGCTTGTTGAATTTTATCAAATATATTCCCTGCATATATTGAAATGAATTTTTGTTTTCTTTCTTTTTTTTTTTTTTTTTGATGGGTGCAGTCTTCAATGAAATAACTAAAACAATTGATCTTTAAATGTTAAAACAGTCTCACACTCATAGAATCAACTCAACATGATAATACAGTATTAGCTTATGTTTTTTTAACCTCTGTGTTTTTGATAAAAGATTGGTCTCTAATTTTTTTTTCTTATTATGTCCATGATAATTTTTTTTTTGTGTGTGTGTGTGTGGCCCCTTTTTTCCTTTTTATTTATTTTTTATCATGATAATTTTTTTATTGAGAATATGTTAGCCTCAAAGAACAAACTGTAAAGTGTTACTTTTCTTTTCCTGTTCTCCGGAAGAATTTGCATAGAATTGATGCTATTTCTTTCATAATATTGGGAGAATTCATCAATTATGTCATTTGAGTTTGGAATAGTTTGTGAAAAATCTCTAATCAAGCTTCAATTGCCTTAATAGAGAAGTACTATCAGTATTTTTAAAATTTTTTCTTGTTTCTGCTTTGGAGGAATAAGTTTTGCTGAACATGTGTTCATCTCATACACATTTTCAAATACATTGGTATAAAGATTTTTTAAGCATTATCATATTGTATTGTCCTTGAGATGTTTAAGTGATGTCTTTCTATTTTTTAATTTTAATGATGGTAATTTGGGGCCTAACTCCTTGCTAGTCAATTTAATCATATATTCAAATAACCAAATTATGGCTTTCTGCATTTTATCTATTGCATTTTTTTTTGTTTTTTCACTACAGAATCTTATCTTTATATGTTTTTTCTTCTACTCTTTTTACTTTTAATATGTTACTCTTTTTCTAATGTCATGAATGACAACATAACTGATTTTCAACTTCTCATGTATTTAAGACTGTAACTCCCTTTGAGCACAGTTTTCACCTCATTCCACGAGTTCTAGTACATTATATTTACAGAATCGTTTAGGTGAACATACTTTCTAATTTCTGTGGATATTTATTCTTTGACCTATTAGTTATTTAAAGGTTTATTACTGTATTTATAATTTTTAGAATGGGTTTTAGCTTAATTTCACTGTAACCAGAGAATAAATAAGTTAATTAAAACTCAACAAGACTTTTAAATAGCCCTAGATATGGTCGATTTTCCTAAGTGCTCCGTAGACAGTTAACAAACAGTGTATAGCATTCTGTTGTTTCACATGTCAAACAGGCAGAAATTTAATTGCTCTGATATTCCACATCATTATTGATTGTTGTTGCATTTTCCATAATCATGGCTTCCTCTGTTTTTTTTTTTTTTAATTCTTTACATTTTCACAGCATGTATTTAAAGCAATCGTAAGCACAGCCTTGAAATTCTGGTGTCTTTCTAGTGTATTCATCCTTTTATTAGTATGATATGTCACTATCTTTGGTAATAGTTTTGTCTTGAAGAAAAATTTTGTCTAATCTTTATTTTGCTTAACTTCTTTATGATTTGTGTTTTCATGGTATATTGTTTGTCATCCATTTTTATTTTGAAGATTCTGTGTCTTGATATTTAAAGAATTCTTGTAAGCAATATATAATCTTCAAAATATGTTCTGATGACCTTTGTACCTTAATTATAATAATCTATCCTTATTTACAGTTATATTTAAATTTTTTTCTATAAGTTTGCTATTTTTAAAATTAGATACATGTGTTGTATGTTAATTTTCTTCTAATTTTCAGGTTAATTTTTCTTTTATTGTTTTGCAGTTTCTTTTCTATTAGCTTATAAGTTATACATACTTGTTTTTGTATTATTAGTTCTTGTATTATTACCTTAGAGATGACAAAAGATACCTTGATTTCTTAGTTTAATACATATTACACTTTTACTACTTCTTAGATAATCGTGTGTCGAGAAAACACTTGAAGTTCATTTATCTACCTGCTTGCTTTGTGTTATAGTTGTCGGGAATTTTAAAATACATATATTTTGCTTTGTTTCTTATGGTTATTTTGGACTACTTCAGACATAAATACTATTTAAGGCAACCATATAATGAACTAGGTGTACACATGACTCTGTCTTAGCAATTACTATATACGCTATATGACTTTTCAAATACCTCATGCATTTCCTCCTTAAATTCCTGGATTGTTTTGAAGCAAACCCCAGACACTATATCGTATATATTCATATATATATATATATATATATATGAAATGCTTTTAAAGAAAATATAATCATTATCTCACTGAGTATAATTGCTACAATTCTTTACTATCAATCTAGTAAAAATCTTCTGTTTCCATAATTTCCTTTCTTATAGCTTTTTAACTGATTTGTTTGAAATGAAATCTATAAAAGACACGAAGATTGATATTCATTGAATATGTGCCTTAAGTCTTTTAACTGATGGGTTCTCCTAATATATTCCCTGTTTCCCTTTGCGTTTTATCTTGAAAATGTATTTTATCTTGACCCAGCTGAAAGAATGGGGTTAATCATCCTACATAGTTGCACACAACCTGCAGTTTAATGATTGTATTCTTGTGGTATTATTTAACATGCATATTGGGTTTTTGTACTTTCTGGAAATTATTAGTTATATTTAGAGGCTTGATCAGATTCAGATTGGAATTCTTGCCCTCATAGTGACTGTCTGAGCTTTTATCAGAAGTATCCGATTTTCTCTTTTTGTGTTGTTAATGGTCACTGACTATAATAAACTACTCCTATCAGTTTTTCTTTATTTACTTGACTTAATTATTCTAAAAAGAGAAAATTTCTACCACATATTTGGTTACTTTGAGTTATGATTACACAGGGAAAACAAGGCAACTTATTGATTCCTTTCCTTTACACTAGTGTTTAGAAAAGTAAAGTGGTTTCTTACATTATCTGAAGACTAAAAGTTAGCTTTTAAAAATTGTTATTAATTTGAGCTTAAAGATTAAACTTTGTGAACATATTTCAATTCCTTGCTCAATTAATGATCAAATTATCATTACTTTGGCTTTGGCAGAATATTCATGTTGGTTTCTGGGTCATTTTGACACAACTTAACTAGTCTGATAGTTTTCTTTATTTCTGATATGACAAAATGTTCCTGAATCATAATATCCTGCCCCAATTTTGGAATCATCCAGTTCTTCAAAGATTTCTGGTCATTTAGTAGAAAATGCTCCTTAGGTCCAATATTCTGGGTGCTAAGGATACTCATAAAACTTGTCAATCATACATGTACATCTTTTTTCAGCTTTTCCAGAAACCTCACTTCTCAAAGACATCACTATAATTACTCATTTGATTACCCCACAGTGCATGTAGAAAAATCTCAGAAAAATAGTACCATTAACACCGACATCATTATAATATCAAAAACAGTTTAATAGAATATACTAGTATGGAAGAACAACAAAATTAATTCATTTTAAATGAAGTGTTTCTTCTCTGTGAGGTTGAGTCACAAAGTAGATATACATTTATAATGTTTGATCATTATGATTGTTTTTCTTTACTTTTTTACAACTACATATAATACATATATTAAAGATATATTTCCTTTATATCAAATTTGCTTTATATTTTCATCAAATTATAAATGTATTCAAATTAAGATATATTCAAAGAAGTTTGGCTTTTATTCTATTACTTCTGTTATCTGACAATTTGTAAACTTTAAAACAATTTTTTCTACATATCATCTATTTTATACAAACTACCATATATTAAATATACTTTTACCCATATTGCACTTAGATTGTACTTCACTGTCTATTCCTACAAAAATCACGTTTTTAGGTGACAGAGTAGATGGTGATCCATGTGTAAACAGAGCACAGAATTAAACAGGGGGATCCCAGCATATGTGCAATTAAAACTGTCTGATGTCAATCATTTTTTTTTTTAATTTCACATTAATATGAGAGTATAGATAGAATAGATATTGCTTTATCTACATTATCAACATTTTCAAAGAATAAGCTATTGGATTCATTTATTAGTTCTATGTTTATAAATGTTTTATAATTTTTTTACTTTTTTCATATTTTTGAGTTTCTGTTACTTTTTATTCCAAATTTTTATGTTTAAATTAATTTAAGTATTTGGTGTTATTTGTAGCATTTGAAATACTGTTTTATTTGTTTCACTTTTATTGCATTCTAACATTCTGTAATTTGATTTTTCTTTATGCTTCTACCCAAAAGTTGTTCACAATATTTTATTTCTTTTTAGCTCCAAGAATACCTTTTTGTTGCTATTAATTTCTTATCTTTTTGAGGTTTTCTTCTGGTCTAACATGTGACCATGTTTTGGTAAATATTTCTGTATTCTAGAGATGATTTCTCTACTATCATACCACACTAAGATCTACCTTATTGATTGTATTTTCAGTGTTCTATTCTCTTGTTAATTTTTAAATACTCACCATGGGTACTTACATGTTTCCAGTTATTTTTGATGTTTGAAGCTTGACTTTTAGTATATTCCTTAGAAAGGTTCATGACAATAATATTCTCTGAGTTACTGCTTTTGACTACAGGTGCCTACCACAACGCCCAACTATTTTTTGGTTGCAGCCATCACTGTTGTTTGGCGGGCCCAGGCTGGATTCGAACCCACCAGCTCACATGTATGTGGCTGGCGCCTTAGCCACTTGAGTCACAGGTGCCAAGCCTGAGTTACTGCTTTTATCTTTGAGGCTGTGACCTTTATCTTTGAAGGTCAACTTGACTTATTACCTCTTTTGGGTAGACTTTCATAGGTTAAAACATGAGTTTAGTATATATTTTCAAATTCTGTTTTCTTTCAGGTATGTATTGTTGACTTAAGTAGTATTTAACTTACATTATTTAAGGTTTCTTTGCTATCTTCTATGTTTATTATTTTTAAAAATTCTTTTCATCTTCATTTATTTTTGGTTTTTAACATTGGACACATTTCTATTTTCTATTTTTTCTAGGCATTTTCTTTTATGCTTATTTGTTCATATGTTCTTTCTAGCTTACACTTTCTTTAAGAAATCATTTTTTCTATTATTTCCAAAAATTTCTTTGGTTCTGTCACATTTCTCAAATTACCTCATTTCTGTGGTTTTCTTATTCCAATTAGTATAATAATTTAGTAGCCACTATCACTTTCTTAAAAGTTGGAACACATTTTGAAATTATATGTTATAATTTTCTCATGTTTTATGACCATGAGTTGCTGAAGTGCTTTTATTTTCTGGATGGATATTTTTCTACTCCTTATTTTGTTTTATTTTATTTTAAAACCTATTTGGTGAATCAAACGTGGTCTGTTACCATTTCTCATTTTAAAATGAAATTCCCTTTTCAGTGTTTTTAGAGGGAGGAATAAGGCAGAGCAGGTTTTCTAGCTTCACAGCAATAGAATTTCCACTACCGTTATTTTCAAAGTGGTTTTAGAACATGATCTTTTACAATTTAAGATCACTTTTCTGTTCTTTCTTTCTCAATTTTATTTGAGCCATTTTTAAATTTTATTTACATTCTTCTTTGACTTAATTTATTTTTCTGTTCAATTTGGAATTTATTCCATGCAATTTCTTTTCATGGTGGGGTTTGTTTTGCTTAGAAGAGAATTACTGATTATTTGTTGACAGTCTGAATAGCAAAAACTTCTCTATCATGAAAAAGTTTCCCAAAAATGTATACCATGTTTATGTACCCACAAGTTAGATATGGAGTGTTCTCTAAAGTTATGGCTTCTGTTTCCATTGGAACTCCACTCTTCTCATAGGCATCAGAAGCCCAGTTATTTTTATTCTTCTTTCTCCTACATAGATATGTAGGTCTTAAAGCAGACAATGATTTTTCTTCATGTCCTTGCTTATCTTTGGGGATTCATACATATTTTTCTCAGGAGTTCAGCTAAGCTGGAGAAAATAGCTGAGAAAAATAACACATCAAAATAAACATAAACATTTAATCCTGCCCCCTGTGTGTGGACCAGTATCTGCCCGTGGGCAGGAAGTGAGGGGCAGGCAAGTGAGCAAGCTTCATTTGTATTTAAAGCTGTTCCCCTCGCTCCCATAACCACCTGAGCTCTGCCTCCTGTAGGAATAGCGACAGCCTTCAGTTCTCATAGTGATACTGGAATTTCTCTTTCAGTAGGTCCTTGGTCTCAGGGATTCAAAGAATGAATCCATGGACCACAGATCAGTGGTAAGAGAGGATTTATTTTACAGAAAAGAATACTGAAAAAAGCACCAAGTCTCCTGGCAAAGGGAAAGACTTAAGTCAGAAAATCTCTCTCTGCTTGGGTCCTTGTCTAGGGGTATATATAGTCGCATATATATATATATATATATATATATATATATATATGACTATATATATATAGGGGTATATATAGTCCTTTGTAGTTATCTTTGGCAGGACTTGGTAAAAAGAATGCATATAATCCCTTCCCCGGGGCAAGATGAATGAGTGCATTAATGAATGGATAGTCTCTTCCCATGAAGCATTAATGAATACATACAGTCCCTTCCTAGCCAAGATGAATGAACACATTAATGAATGGATACAGTCCATTTATAAAGTAGTCCAGGCTTAGGAAATAAGAGGTCCCTCTTCATCCTTGAATCAGGGAACCCTGTATCGCCCTTAGGCCTGTGAAATGCTCACGGGGGAGTAGTGCAGCCAGAGGAGGGCTCTCTAGGTCCAGGGGTGGTTCTGGGGTTGGCATCCACAGCCATGCCGGCTGTGCTGTGGTCTTGCTCAACTAAGTGGGGACCCACCGGCTTCCGCCCACTCGCCCTCTCTGCTACACTTGGTTCTTCATCTCTCGCCTTCCCTGGTCCGCTGCACCAACACCACCACAAAATCAGCCTTTTAAAAGAAGCAGAAGACACAGGACGTTCTTCAGTTGGCTGGCGCTGACCAAGCAGGGGTGCACCAGCCCTGTATCCATAGGAGTGTGAACCGTACTATGAACTGTCCGTGCACGGGATCCAGGTTGTGTGCTCTTTAAGAGAATATAGTGCCTGCTGATCAGCAGAGAGGCAATGCACTTCAATCATCCTAAACCTTTCATCATCTATGAAAAAAATTGTCACCAAAAAGTTGGGGAATGCTGCTTGAATTAATTACTTTGATAAAATGAACAAGAGACTAAACTGAGTAAAATGCCAACTCTCCCTCTCATATCATTTTCCCCAGTAGATTGGTGCTTTGGTTCAGAGTAGGTGGATCAGAACAGACTTGGAGGTCATCTCACTGCCCAGGGAACCCTGAGCAAAATGATCCTGCCATTTAATGGACCCAGGAACTAGGGGAAGGCCAAGCGGGTGGGGCTAGAAGTAGAAAAATTTTGAGTAATAACTAAGAAAATGCCAGGAAGGCTATGTTAACCAGTGTGATGAAAATATGTCAAATTCTATATAAAACCAGTGTATGGTGCCCCATGATTGCATTAATGTACACAGCTATGATTTAATAATAAATAAAATAAGTAAATAAATAAATAAAAATAAAATGAAAAAAAATGAAAACATAGATTTTTTTTTTTTACCTAGTACTGAACTCCTTTACCTCTTTACCCATATTTCTTGTATATATTATATTTGGATTATTTTCAATTTCAAATTAATATGAATGTTTATTTCATCATAATTATTCCATCTGGTTTATAAAAATATTTGTAGAAATTAAAAATTCATACTGCCGCTACCAACATCAACCCAGAAGACTCTACATATATTTAAAGCAAACTGAGAGACCATTTTTTTTTATTGTTTTGTACTCATTGACATTTATTTACCCAAATATCTTCCTCTTCTTCATTATTCTTTCTTTCATTTTCATGTTTCTCTCTGAAGAAATCTTTTTAGTTTTTCTTTAGTATTGGTCTGAAGGTCACAATTTATCTCAGTGTTGTGTTTCCAGGGTATCTCTCTTCTATTCTTTCGCTCCTATCTCTCTCTTCCTCTCTCTCCATCTCTGCCTTCTTTGCCTTCGGCTTCACTTTCAAAAGATACAAAAACTAGGTAAACAATTATTATTTTTTAGGACTTTAAAGATACCAAAGAAATTGCTACAGGAAATGATAAAGATATTTTCTAAAAATTAAACCGACCTGCTAACGTAGTAATTGAAATTTCATGAACATATGTGAACAAAATTATTTTATGGTCTTCCTCTGATATCGAAAATATTTATAGGTTCTAGACTTTGAGTAATACTATTGTGTTCTTTCTTTAATGCTAATAACTAAAAATGAAATATAAAGTATCACTAATGCAGATTTAGTTGAAAGAATGGTTATTATTTTTAAACTATATAATTTGATTATTTACCTTTTGTCTTATTTAGAAAGCAAAAGTTGTTTATATTACAAGAGGAACAAGTTTTTGTTTATAACAGAAACATGTTTTCCCTTTAGAAACTTATAAGACAGTCTTATTATTTCAGGATGTAAATTATAAACACAGAGTTTCTACAAATACTATTTCAAAAAGTTTTTCCAGTGTTGAAAATAAAATACATTAAAGGTTACTATAAAAAATTAAGTTTTCCAAATTTCTTAATGGAATTTTAAATTTTTCTTTGCTTACTAGTAATAAAACATCATAAAACACCATGGAAACAATAATTATTATTTCAAGATTAAGAGAATAATTCCTCTTCAGTGGAATTCAAGGTCTATGACCATTACCTATAGCATAAATAGAAAATAATATTAAAAAGAACACCACAGAAAATTAAGAACAGGCAAGAGTTTCAAAGGTACTGATATTTACATACAAACCAAGGGGACACTGTCAAAAGAATATGGCCATTGTCCCAATTTTTCCATGGAATGACTATTTTTAAATAAAATTTATATTTATATTATATTTTTAAATAAAAATTTTCCATGGAATGACTATTTTGAAATAAAATATGTGTAATTTTTATTAATGTTAAAAATGTTATAAATTCTTGATACTTTTTGTTATTTGAATTTGGATTTCTACCAAATGAAGAGTAAAGAAGAATATAACTAGTACATGAAATCAGCCTTTTAAAACATTTATAATAGATACATCAGTCTTTTGCTGCATCCTGTTTTTTAAAAGAAATATATGTATATTTTTGAAACCTTTCTTTGTGTCAGTTAGCAAGCATTTTATTAAATGATTTATTCATCAGCATAATTTTTTCTTATTTGAAGATAGAAATAGTGTGACATAATTTCTAACTCAGAATTATTTAAATCCAGATCTAACAACAGTCCTGGGATAAAAAAATTATTCCATGTATGTATGTGCTAGATGAATACATATGACAGGAAGGTGAGATGGAATTAAATGGGTAAGCCTTTTCGACTCTGAATGGTGATTTTTGAGTTGAAATATTAAGCAATTAAAAACTTGGTAGAGATAGTAGGCAAGCACCCACTGGTTAAGAGGAATAGTTCACCAAGAGAGAACTGTGAGCAAAATCACAAGTGGATAATATAGAGAGGAACTCAAAGTATTGTTAAGTACTCAGCGTAGTAAGGGGCAAGGAAATGTAATTCTAGAAAGATAGTGGGGATGTAGTGCATGATGCTGAATATTTACTGAGATGAAGCATGTCGTTTGTAACTGCAAATGGAAAGAAATCATTCAGTCATTCATCTATCCTCAATTCCGCTTTGAATGCCTACCACAAAAAGAAGAAAACATTGTGCTGGTTCAATATATAATTCCAGCACATTTTTATAAGTTCAATAGAATAATGATGAATAAAGTGGAGGGAGTCACTGTGCCAGAAGCTTTTAGAAGATAAAGTTTTATGACTTTCTTAATGAATATAGAAAAATTTTAAAAAGCAAGAAAAGTTTGAAAATCTCTCCAAACTTGAGCAATACCAGAAGAAATGTGGTTTCCAAAAAGTGTTAAGAAAATATAGTTTGTATTTCCAATTAAATTTAGAATTCCATTTTATTGTTTTATCTATTATGTAAATTGCAGTGAGGGGCATATATGTTTAGAAAAAGGGGTGTGCAAAAGTAGCTCTGTTAAAGTGGTCTAAGTGGAGTCATTGTTGGTGATTATGGAGATGAAGATGTCTTGTGATATCATCTCTCCCATATGCACTTACTGCTCATAAGATAAAACAAGTAAAACAATCCATTTTACAGAGTAGAATGGTTGCACTTACAAACTGAAGCAAACAATCCTGGTACCCACTGGTACATGGTACTCTGGTTTTCATTCCTCCTTTTGTGATTTTATCCCACTTGGTTTTATAATCTTTGCTAATAATCTAGTCTGGTATTCTGATTTTGGATCTTTGTTTTAACTTTGGTTTTGTAATTAGACCCCTGTTACTTCATATTTTAACTCTTAACTTCTTGTTGCCACTTCATGTAATGGAGTGCATGTTCCCAGCAGTTCAATCCACCAGCCACGTATTTAAAATATTCCCCCAAAATCCTCATGATGAGTAGCATTTGAAGTAAGCAAGTAATTATATCTAAAGTGTTTTATTTTTTATTTTTCTTCATGTTTTAAAGCTTTTTTAAAAAAATTTTTTCCCTTATTTATTTATTATGTTTATTTATTTTATTTATTTATTTATTTTTAATTAAATCATAGCTGTGTACATTAATATGATCGTGGGGCATCATACACTAGTTTCACAGACTGGTTGACACATTTACATCACATTGGTTAACATAGACTTCCTGGGAATTTCACAGTTATTGTGTTAAGACATTTACATTCCACATTTACTAAGTTTCTCATATACCATTGTAAGATGCACCACAAGTGTATTGACTCCAACTTTAAAGGGTTTTCCTTTTAAATTTCTTTATAATGGGTCATTTAGTATTTTACCCTGTTGGGCTGCAGTAATACTCTTCTTTAGTAACCAGTAGATTGTCCAAAAGTTGCCACCATGGGAGCTCCTACTGATTGAGATGTGATGCATCACAAACCAAGGCATATCATTCCTGACATGAATCATGGAGAAAGACACTTACAATTTAACATAAAAGCTGATAGGGTTGGAGACCTAGAAATTCTGGACAAGAATTCAAATGGATCATGGAGCCTATATCTGGCAATGGTCACCAGCCTGGGAATTTTGACCTTTAGGTATCTGCAGGTTAGTAATGCAGTGGTGCCACTGTCACTCTTACAGAATACCACATGGAAGTTGTATCTTCACCTTCACAAAGGTGGCACCAAGACATAGTCAGTGTGGTCACATTGACCATCTGGTAGTGATTCTTACCACCACCACCATTAGAGGCTCTGATTGGCAATTGTATAAATCTGACACAAGAATGGGGAAACATTATTATTCCATGAACATGTGCTTTTTGATAGGCAAAATTTTCAAAACATAAGATCCATACAAGGAAACACAACAAAGCCCCTTGTGGTTTAAAAAGGTCAGAGACAAGGGCCATGGAGGACCTAGGTCCTTAGATTTCTCTATGACAGTTCACTCTGAGAAAGGGAGTATTAGCTGCTTTATAAACCAAAATAGCAGTTAGATATTGCTTTATAAATGTTTTTAAAAACTATTTTTAAATAAAATATTTAGGGAACTACATTGTGGTTGGTCTGTATGACCAGAAAATAGACTTTCCGTATTTATTTCTGACTTTAGAGTTCATTTGGGATGACTCAGTGGTGAAATTTATAACTCAAGTGAATTTTTAAATGCAATCTGAATATTTGTAAGTAAGGATTGTTGCAGGGAGAGGTTTGCTGAATGTAGGGCTTCCCATAAGAAGGTCAAGTAAACAACTGGAGGAAAATAAAAAGCCTGGTTTTATAGTAAGCTCCCTGAGGAGCGGCTTGGCAACATGTCAAAGTGGTGTTATCACTACTGTTTTTTTCATACATGGATAGAAAAAAAATCTTTTTAAATACTTGGACAAAGAGAAAAGGAGGAAGAGATGAACAAAGTGAAAATAACTTTATTTTCAGTTTATCTGGAGGATCACAGAGCTTGAGGATCAGAAGCACTGAGGTGCATTTTATCTCCACGGTCTATAGTCATTCATCTTGTATGGGCCCTAGGAAAACCCAGGACCTACAGCAGTCATTTTGATTTACTAGCTGGAGTTCAAGATTTTTTTTTATAACACTAAAGAGTACATTGAACATTGATTGGTTAAAAAAGTTCAATCATGATTTAGTTCCCAAAAGGCACAGTCAGAACAAAGTATTAATGGGGATTAATGATGGCATTGCAGTTCAATATTAGCAAAAGACCAGGGTTAAAAATAAATGTGTGCATTGCAAAGGAAGCTGGAAAGTCCTGCCTGGCAGGACTGGTATTTTAAAATATGTAACTGTATTGATAGTTTTTCTCCTCTCCTACCTTTCAAATTTTCCAATGAATATTGCCTTTTTTTCTTAGTATAATTGAGTCAAAATAGCGTGGAATCAAGTAACTGTAAATGTTGGGACCCCATGGAACAAACTTTGATTGTGACAACTTTGTGTTTTCTGAATTGCAAAACAAGCCCCAGAAGAGAAAATTATCCCTTTGACATTTTTCTCCAATGCTTTTGGCAACTGGCTATTTGAATATAATTTCCACTATGGAGAAAGGATTTCTGCAGTAGCATGTTCTATTATTAATATGGGTCTTTGTGACCATTCTTCTACCTTTTGATCTAATATCCCAACACTTGTTAGGCCCGTGCTTAGTCCTGGGAAAACTTTGAGCTAAATTTGAGAGATTCACCTTCCATATAATCCCGTGCCCATTTCCATCAAAGAATTTGCTAAGCCGTGTGGAAGTGTTCTATTTAGTAGTCTGTCTCCTCTCCTAGACTGTAAACTGTGTGGAGGCAGAAATGAAATTTTATTTGCAATTGTTCTCCCCAGTGTCTAGACTGGCAGATTCTGAATAAATAATTCTTAAATGAATGAGTTATTATTGAATGTTTTACTACCGTCAGTAACACCATCACCAACACTATCACCACTAAGACCATCACCATCATCACCACCATTACCATCACTGCTGCCACCATCACCACCACCACCACCACCACCACCACCATCACTGCCACTGCCAATACTGCCACTGCCAATACTGCCATCATTCATATTTTGCACATAGTATTCTTTGGGAACATTTTCTCCAAGTTCCCAGTGTCTCCACTGTTTAGAATCCTCTGATTTACACCTTTCTTTACTTATTTTTCTATTTCAAAATTCACCTTATCTGGGCTCCATTCCCTTGGGGCTCTCTGTTCTTTTCTAGGAGAAAGCTACTCAATTTGATATAGTAATTGTTATTGGCAATAATGTGTTGGCGTTGGCCCTCTAATGTAATTTTATTGGAGAGTAAAGATAGTATCTACTTCCAGCTCAGACACTTATTTGCTGTATGACTTACGTGAGCGACATCACATCAAAGGGCTTCTGCTTCCTTGTCTAGGAGACCCTGGAGAGTCTTCCTGGATCTCCCTTGCTAGCTCTTTGCATCATTTAACACGGATCTTCCATTGGTAACATCTTTTTTTTTTTTTTGCAGTTTTTTGGCCGAGGCTGGGTTTGAACCTGCCACCTCCGGCATATGGGGCCGGCACCCCACCCCTTTGAGCCACAGGCACCACCCCATCATTGGTAACATCTTAACCAACAGGAGCAAATCTGGATGGAAGTGAGATATTTACGGCTTTCACATGAGTATGTGATCAGTTACCTGCAATAGCAGCAGCCATTTCAGCAGCAGCTGCATCTCCTTGGGGAAAGTTTGTGGCCCATAGATGCTACCAGATCCCATCAGTCATGGGGCAGAAATACACAAGGACAGGTAACCACCCTGGCAGCAATGTCACGTTATTGTCACAATCTCCCCTTTCCCCAGGACCATGCTGTTGTTGTCACAACATGTCATGGCCCAACTGTTCTGATAGCCTGACTGGGAGCTCAGAGCCCATGTCTGGTTTCTTCATGGCAACTTAGGGCCAGCAATGGAATGCTTTATTAATGCCATGTGAGTGAACTCAGTTTTCAGATGGCACAAGTCATCCTTCTCAACTTTTCCTGGCAATTTTCCTAGTGGAGACTTATCAGAAATAAAGTGGAAGGAAAATAGCAATGAAGCAATGCAATTTAAAGGAAGAACCATAACTTTGGGCAGGTTTCTTCTCTCTAATTTCCTCTTTTTTCCTCTCTTAAATCAATCTGCAGTATAGCTTTGGTAAAATGCACCACTCAGTATGTAGAAGAGTCTAAATAAAAGTTAGCTTATGTAAGGTTATAATATCTCAGGTTCAACCCCCAGACAATACGAATACAGGAGTTTTGGACTTTCTTTCTCCTGGAAGTGTCCTATAGCCCAAGGCTGTCACAAACTTATCCGACTTTCATATCACAGTGAAGTAACAGCAACTCAAAATAAGAACAAGGGAAGATACTGAATTTATAAAGGAAAAAGATAGAAGAAAAGATAGCACTGTTACGAAGAATAAAAGAATATTCTTGATGCCACGGGGAATAACAAACGTGGTTTGAGTACAGAGACAAAATTTCATTGTAAAGATGAAGATGTGAGGTCAGGAGAGATTGGGGATTTATTCTGGGTCACATAATAAGTTAACAGTGGAATCAAAACCATGATCTGATGTGGATGGGCTGAGGCTCTTCCTATAGGATGCAGCTGCCACTATATTTACAGCAGAAAGAAAATCAGCAGGTTTTAAATGTGTTAAGATCCTCTAAATAGGCAAAAAGATTTACATTCCACAAGGGCAGGAAACTGAGGGTTTAGTGCTACAGTCCTCACTCAGGGCGATTTTTATCCCCAGATGATATTTGGAAACATTTTTGATTGTCACAGCTGGTAGGAGAAAGATGCTACTTGTGTCTCCTGGTAGAAGCCAGGGATGCCGCTAAACATCTTACAATGCACAGGGCAGCCCCTACAACTGGGGAGGACTCATGGTCTTGCACTACACAGTGAATATTTTTATCTGGGGATTGTACACTTAAAATCCAAATTCATTTTATTATTATCATTAAAAAGTTTGCACAATCTGGGTTGTCATTGCTGGTTTCTATTTTCTTTCTTAGCCTCATGTACTCACTTGTTCCCTGCAAACTGCTTGCCAACTGTCATTGTTAGACTTTAGACGTGGCCTTGACCATAGTACAAAAATTTGCCTTTGGAGCCTCAGTGGTGTGCTCAGTTGTGTCTCACTTGGCTCCACTGTCTTCTGATAGTCAGCAGGGCTGAGTTCCACGTTCTTACTCTTTCCTGGCAACCACTTCTCTTAGAAAGGTTCTGCCTTCCTTCACTCCCATCTCCGTATGAACTGAAGTCAGTTGTTAGCCTTTCCTGTGAATTTGCCTGCCACATGAGTCTCTGTTTTAGCATTTACATGTTGAGGAAGGCATTTCCAGCCTCCAGGGACCAGACTGGGGAGGCGTTTGAGAGGAACCCAGGAAACAACTGTGCAGCAGCCCCTGTCTAGCTGAGACCGGGCCCAGCTCCTGAGAAGACCACACATGCCCTCCATCTGGGAGTCAGGGTCTGGCTAGACTTTTGCCAACTTCAACACATTTTCTTTCTGGGCCCTCTAAATATATCTTTTCATGCTTTAAGGCAAATCTTTAATTGAGAAATCTAAAGGTTTTTTTTTTTTTGTTCTTAATTTAGCTTAACCACACTCCGAAATTTCACTATAGATTTCTGGATTTTTGAATAATGAGAAGAACAATTTGAATGACCAAATAGTAGATCTTTTCCTGTCATTTTTGTTGTTGTTGTTGTTGTTATTGTAGAGTTTTAATATTTTAGTTTTAAAAATCATTATAACTGAATAGGTTGTGTACAGATTCTAATGCCTAAAGCAGATAGTAGAGATGAAAGGGTTTTGAGAACTATCAAACATTTTGTATATGTAAACAATGGTGTGATGAAGACATTGCTCTAAATGGTCCCAGTAGGTGCTCTGGCCCTGAACACT
The DNA here is from genome assembly GCA_963574355.1 of Loris lydekkerianus. Taxonomy (NCBI): domain Eukaryota; kingdom Metazoa; phylum Chordata; class Mammalia; order Primates; family Lorisidae; genus Loris; species Loris lydekkerianus. The sequence goes on from CAUYPK010081120.1 coordinate 20,257, forward strand.
CAGGGCCTCTCCCTCCTAAAATAAAACCAAATCCAAACCAAACCATTCTCCATGTAGATTCTGTCCAGTTCTAAACCCTTTAATTGGGCTATACATTTTCAAGATGAGAACTTCATAGGTTTTATATGATTAATAAAATTTCAAGGCAATTTGCATTGGGATTATGTGCTTGTTTAATACTTAACAGCTTCTGCCGGGGGCTAGGTGCTACTACAGACAGCCTTAGGTTAGCTGCCTTGCCTTTCATCCCTCTTGGATTGCCTTGTATTTAGGAGTAACTTCTGATTTCTGGACTTGTAAAAATATACACAATGTGTGAGTAAGCTTAGGCCAATAAGGCTGTCATTTTTATTTTTTTATTTTTTTATTAAATCATAGCTATGTAAGGGCTGCCATTTTAGAATGCTCGAGAAGGAATTAATTTACATTAACCACTGCTAGTTAGCACTGTCCCCCACACTGCAAACCTGCCACTGTAACTTCAAAGAAGAAAAAGAGAAATCTTGTCTGTGAAACAGGAAAAATAGTGATTGACTGCAAGTCTAAGATAAGGTGTTATAAATGATTACTACACAGAGATTGCAGAATTCTTTAGAATTCGCTATTGTCTTTCCACTCTGCAACATAAACTAACAGAATACAAAACTTCCTTTAGACATTAGTTTCCATTTTCACTTTTTAAATTCCACTGTTGCTTAAATTTACATGTAGCTTAGTTATTAGTAAAATAAGAACAATCCTTCATAAAAGCTAATTAGAAATTACATTTCATGTCATTCTCATCTAATATTTGTCTATGAAAAATATTGATTTCGTTTAACTTAAAAAATATGTAAAACCACACACAAAGCTACCATTCTTCCTAGGAGAGAATTTTTTAGAAAACTTCAGGAAATTGATAATGGAAAGATTTTTTTTCCTCAGTCTTTCATGGTATGAAATGTCACCCAGCTTAATGTGTTTTTCAGGAATATTTTACTCTTGAACCAGATTTGATGCACTTTTCTACACCAAGGTATGGTGCTATGTACTGAGTATATTAACACTGCACAGGACTTTGTAGGGACCAGACACCACATTTAATTTATGTCCCATGCCTGGCCCCATCCTTCCTATTCATGGGAATTCTATCTCCTCTCTCAGCAAGCTGTTCCACTGCAGGATTGAGGCATTCTCAGAGATGTTTCAGAATCTCCTATAGAGAGGAACATGGAAGGTAGAAAATGTCTAGATTTAAGGTCAGCAGACTGGCTATCATCACCCTGTGTCCTACCTAGTAAAAGAGCCTAAGGCATGCCCTCCCTGCAACCTCACAGGATTTCCTCCAAGAATCTATACCCACTTCACAAGTGAGGAAGCCCTACAGTGAGGTGTCACTGTAATAGGAGCCAGCATGAGATGCACACATTCAGTTTGTTACTCTTACTATCAGCGTGGAAATGGAGAGAAGCTGCCTCTGAACATCTTCTGTACTCCCTGATGTTTGATTGATTGATTGTTTGATTGATTTTAGTCATTGCCATTTTTGTCCTGGTTATTGCTCAGTCCCTAGGTAAGAGGTTCTTAAGAATAACTGGCCTATATATAGTATAGTGATATCTACCATCATTTGTCTGAAGCCAAAGAAAAATACAATATTGAGATGAGAATTTTGTTTTACAGCATACGGTAAGCTCGGGGAATTCCAAGAGCTATACTGGGTGTCATAAACCAGAATCTTACAAATAAAAGTTTATTAAGTCATCATTTTAGCAGCTCTTGATGAACTGGCATCTAGACTGAGGCAAATGACATGTGTAATAGATTCACTAATCAGTAGTTGCTGCTTACCATCGCTGACCCAACACGGCTGACTTTGATGGGATTCCCTCTCCCAGAAAGGTCCATCTGTGCTTTGTCCATCACATACAGGCAAGCATCAAGGATGCCATCTTCAAACTATTTGGGGAACAACGAAAAACTACTTAATGTCCACCCTGCAAACAAGATATTCTCTGCTGAAAAAAAAAAAATGAAACCATAACCTAACGTTTAGAAATGTATGTACCAATATAGTAATCTCCCATAATCTTTCAAATAAAAATATTAAAATGAAAGGAAGGAGAGAACCTCTTTTATTTTTTTAGTGAAGCGAGTAAGAAAGCAAGCCAGAAATATGAACAGAAGTACCAGAAAGCTGATGTACTCAAGGATCATGAACTGGTTTGAAGCTCTTCAGAAAATGGTACAAGTTAATTTAGAAGTTCTCTCCAACATGTTGGCTTCAGTGCCAAGGTGAAGGAATGAACATTTCACTGAAGTCAGGCCAGAGTCTCAAGACCTCAAAACTAGCATGAGTTCTTGTGCATCCAGAAAAAAAAAAAAAGACCTTGCAGATGTATCCCAGTAGGGTACCTCAGGCCTACTTAGTTCACATCCAAAATAGAAGGAGATCTCATGCAGTAACTATGCCTGTAAGGTTTCCCCTATTCTGAGACAACGTGGGCTCCCGGGTCAAGGAGAAGTCAGAAAATCCCAGAGAAAATAAATTACACTGTCAAGGGAAGAGCCTGGTACAAGTTCAATTTGCTTAGAAAGCAATGCTGCCCACAGGCAGTGCCAGTATTTTCTTAAAAACGAATAAAAACCAAACAGTAATAAAATGGAAACATGGGAGATTTTACCTACATTAGGACTCATTGCAATAGGAGATTTCCTCGAATACAGAAACGTTGCATATTATCCACTCATGTACTTGTGACAGAAACCATAATCTTAAGAACCAACCATGCGATTTTTTATTAAATCCAATTAGAATGTCACCTCAAGGGGTACCCCAAACTCTGGGCTGGATGCAATAATGGGTAATTGTCCTCATTCTTCAGTATACAAATAATTTATTCTGGTCCTTGCTAAGCAGCATCTCTCAGCCCTGTTTGTGGGACATAATGGCAACTAACTGGACAGTTAAATAAGCAGTCATAGAACTAGCTGTTTCCGTGGATCACTGCAAACCATTGGCTTGCTTGATTAATCTGGCTGAAGAGTTCAAATCAATGGCCCATTTGAATGACAGATGCACACAATACCTGTGCTCTAGGGTGCCTACCTGAAGGCCTGATGGCTGTGTTATGGAGTGCCGTGACTGTGCTGGGACACCTTCCCAGTTCTTGCTACACATTGTGATTTTTTCCCCTTTATTAGTTTGCTACAGATTGTCACATTGGGCCTATAAATAGAATTGCTAGGCTAAAGGCTAGGAACTGGGGACAGTAGTCCAAGGTTGCATGTCATGGAGGCAGGGTAGGGCTCATAACTAGGGATTCAGGCAAGCATCCAAAAACAGGGGAGTAAATGTGGACCATAGCTTGGCAGGACATCAGAAGTGCCAGCAGTCAAGCCTGAGCACTGGCATGTAATCTCAGGAGTCAGGGTGAAGATGCTGGTTGCAAAGCCAAGTAGACAGGATGACACAGGTTTTTACCAATGGTCAGGTTGGAGCAGGGAGATTCCATATGGAAGTCAAAGCGAGGCACCTGGCACCAAGAAAGTATCATGTGACCCAGTGCAGTCAGAGTCTGTGAAATTGCTCCCCTGGATACCCAGAGCAGTGATGCACAAGTCCAGTCACACCAGCCAAACTCTCCGGGAAATGACACATTTCCCTCCTCTTATGCTGCTAATTAAAATCATTTTTGAATCACAGGACACATACTCATTTACATAAACAATGATAAAACATCATTCATTTGCTCCATTGTTAAAGATGCCAAATTGAAATAATTTGAATTACTGAATGTCTTAAAAATATCATTTGATGCTTTATAGCTAGACAACAACTTGAGGTTTCAGCTGATAAAATGTTTCTATATAAAATCCCATGGACCATAAAAGCCCAGTGGCCCTTCTTTCACAAAATGGCTCTTCCTAATTAGAAGTATCCTCGACTAATACTTTTAAAAAACTAGTTGAGTGGGGCACTCACCTGCATATTCTTTGCATCATTATCTAAATAACTTTCTATATAGGAAAAGGAAAATTTCTGTCCATTCCAGGTTGATCTAATGAGATTTCACTATACTAAGATGCCAAAGCATTTCTCAATAGAACGCCACATTATCCATAGACTCTCTTCCCTGTAACATTGTAATAACCACAGATACGTGGTTTCCGCTGATAAATTATTCAGTTATCTTTATAAGTCTCTACTCCTATATTCTCTGCCTTGGAGCCTCAGATCCTGAAAAGCAGGAAATTGTGCTTGTCTAATATTGATCTATGGCACTCTGCAGGGATACACGTGACAAAAAATATTAAGTAAAAATATCCTTGACAATGACAGATTTTAAATCGCTCACCTGACCATAGCTCCAGCTTCTACTCTTGATCTCATTGACATCTCCATAAAAAATCACCCCGATGTCATTCAGAACATACTCTTCTCTTTCTTTCTCATTATCCAGAAACACAGCATCCTCTGCATCAGAATTTAAACAAAATGACCATTACCAAACCAGTCTCTTTCCAAAGATTTGCAAGTTTATTTTGTTCTCGAACTGCAATTTAATCAATTAAATGAAAAACATGTCTTTGGTTTTGCTAAGCGTAGCTCGTTTCTCAATACTTTTAGCAATGCTGAACATAGTCAGTGCCAAAGACCAGTCTGTAAGTGATGACATTTGTCAGCAAAATGCTGACCAACTGTGGCTTTCTAACTTCCAAGCAGCACAGTTAAATTCAGAGGTCTCATGAAACGTTTTATGATTCCAGTGCATCGGTAGTTTCAGAATCAGGGTTCTATGATGCAGATACAAATCTCTAACACAGATCCAAAAATAATTACCAACGCTTTAATGTGAAGAGAAAACTAACTGATCTGAAAATGATTTTTAAAACAAACCTAGGATATGGAGAAGACAGCAGCATCATTTATCATGTCTGGTTTGTGGCCCATTGCTGGCAGAAGGGAGGCTGTAAGTTGTCTCCTTTTAATGACAAATACTTGTGGATGTGTTGATAGGTGTGTGTGCTCAACAGCCTCCCTGGTCAGTTTCTTTCATTGAAGGACTTTTCTTCCCTGTGGCTATAATCTCAGGAAGGCCAGGCTCCCCATCTACCTATTTAGTAATCAGCCTGGTACTTATTCCCAGGCCTGGTATAAGAGCAGAAAAGGGTCTTTAACACAGGCTGGACCCTACAAGTGTAAACCACACAGAGGTAAATTTGTGTATTTGGAACAGGTATTCATACTTTTTTATATGAATTCAACCTCGAGGTTACAAAATATTCTATGCTAATAAATACAGAAGGAATGATAGAATTTGAATATCACCATTTTGCAATCCCTAATGAGAGAATGGCGTGGGGCTGAAATAAATAGTTAACAGGAGAACTTCATAAGGGATGGAGGAGCCTGATTAACCTGATCTTATTGACAAATCTAAACACATGTATCTCTCATAAGGATAAATGCTCTGGGAAGTGCATAGCATGGCTTATGAAGTATTTTTTTTTTGCAGTTTTTTGGCCAAGGCTGGGTTTGAACCTGCCACCTGTGGCATATGGGGCCGGCGCCCTACTCCTTTGAGCCACAGGTGCTGGCCAGCCGATGAAGTATTTTTACTCTGCTCCCAACCCTCACCAAAAAGAAAACACGTGAAGCTGAAAATGATTGAGTCTCCCGATCTAATTAACTGTTTAACAGAAATCACCACAGGGATTGGAGAAACATGATTCAAGACATCAAGGGATGGAATCAGCAAAATTCAGAACATGGGAAGTTCTACAAGACAAATGTTTTGTTCCAGCAACAAGTTTTGTGGCATGAAAAAAAAATCCTAAAAACAGATAAGGAAGATTGCTTTGCAGAAAAAGACTTAAGACAATAAAATTTAATTTATGGACCATAATGCTTTAATTTTTTTTTTTTTTTTTTTTTTTTTTTTGCAGTTTTTGGCTGGGGCTGGGTTTGAACCCACAATCTCTGGTATATGGGGCTAGCACCCTACTCCTTCGAGCCACAGACACTCCCCTGTAATTCTTTAATTTAACAAACCATGTATAAAAATATTTTTTAGACACTGGGGAAATTTGATTAAAGATGAATCACTAGGTAATAATAAGGAACTTCCATTGAATGTTATTATAGCATGTGCTCTTACAACTCTGCTCTCAGAGGAAAATATGCCCCAGCAGTCCCACATGTCAAAGGAGGATGAGAAGCACAGAAAACACTCATCTCATTGAGGGAGAAGGTGTCTCTGTAGCATGCAGGGAGAGGCAGAGCCTCTGGAGCTGTTTCCGTCTGAAGCAGAGCTAAACAGTCAAGCCCAGTCTAGGTGAACCCAACCCCAGGGAAGCCCCAGATCCACGAGAATAAATGCTCATTGTTTCATGCCACTAAGATTTTCTGATTCCTTTTTATGTCACATTACTGTGATTATAGCTAACTGAAATAAGCTGACATGGATGCAGCAATAGAAATATATGGATGGAGCTAGGTGTATATTAGATCTTAGTACATGCCAAAGATGGGACTTAAGATCAATAATAATAGATTAGATCAATTCATTCATGTTTTGACAACAGGCTAACCATATGAGAAAAAAATGTCAGTTAGACCTTATTCTTTTATCATATACAAAATGTATTCACAGATTTAAGAGATGTGTGTCTCTTCCTGTCAATCCTTATCTTACCCAACAGGTTCCAGATATGAATGGGTAGAAAAGATAGCATTCAACAAATGAAGAGAGGCTCAACTTCACTAAAAATTAGAGGCACACAAACTAAATAACCATAAAACACCAAAGAAAAACCATTAAAAAAAAAGTTTCCTGCTGTATTAGCATATATTAAAATGAGTGGTAATATCTAGTACCAATGAAGGTGTGAGGAAATGGGATACCCTGTGTACTGTGGCTGTAGTAGAAAATAGTGTATCCTCTTAAAAGGGTAATTAGGCAGTGTCTATGCAAATGTAAAATGTGAATTAACTTTGACCCAACAATACCATTTCTAGGTGTTGGTCTACGGAAATGCATTGATACAAAACGTATGTGCAGTATTTAATACAGCTTGATATGTTATAAAGAAAATAAGAAAAAATTCAAATAGTTGCAAATAAAAGACCAAATCAATTATGGTACAATTATGTCAAGCAGCCATTTTAAAAAAGACTCATGTACAGATATAGAAAACTCTTCAAGATATATTGTGTGAGAAAGTACGGTACAAAGCACATGTATCACACGATCTTATTTATGGTTAACAAAAATCAAAACCTATAGGTATGAGTTATATTTGAACATTACTATGCAAAATGATAGCAAAACATCTGTAATGCTAGATACAGTTAAAGTATTTTCTCCTCTGGAAATTTTCTGGCATTGGAAGGTTGGTGAAAAAGAGAATTTACTTTTTTACCATGGATGTGTATATATTTGAAAAGAACAATGGATTCGATTCATTGTCAATTAAAAATGAAAATCATTAAAAATACATTAAAGAGATGGTAAGACACCAAATTGTTGACAGTTAAATGTCTCCGATTTGTAGACCCTGAGTTCTTTTTATGTTTTTATTATTTTTTTATTTCTATAATAAGACTGTGATCATTAGAAAGTTGTTTCAAAAAATGTGTTTGCATTTAAGTGAAACTACCTATTTAGTAAAAGGTTAACAAGTCCAACTTTCATGTATTAGTTATATTAGGAGCATTGGGGTGGTGCTCTTGGTTATTATCAATGTTCTCATAAAATATAACATAATTTTTCTTCTTCCTTTCAGCCTCTCATACCCTTTTCTTTCCAGCACAGGCTAGATTAAGCCTTGTTTCCTTAGTGCCTTCAGAATGGTGAGGTAATCTTCATGCCATAGTATGGATATTGCCGTTTAATTATTTATTGAACAAGGACATGTTTAATATTTACTGTATGCTGGGAACTTTCTACTTGTTGTGTAAAAACAATTAAGTTATTAACACTCAACACATCTCTATGAAAAATGTACGTATTCCCATTTCATAGATGAGAGAAGTAAAGTCCCTTTCCCAAAGCTACAGTGTGAGTGAGATGTGAGGCCAGGATATGAATATTAAGCTGCCTCCTAAGTAGGTTGTGACTCTTGAGTCACAGGGATCAGGTCCCCAGCACCCAGCACAGAGCCTCAGAAGCAAGGAAATCAATAAATGTCTCCCGAAAGAATTAGAGATGGAGATGACGTCTGGAGCTGACAGAGTGAGAGAGAAGTCCAAGCAAATGAAGGATTTACCTTTGGGTGTTGGGTTAGTATTGATGGGAAGTTATAAATTTAGGTGGCGAACTATGAATAGAGAGGAGTTCTGCAGCTCAAGACTGGGCCACCCTCTTCCTTCCAGCCAAGAAATTAAATCTCACCTCAAAATGGGTGGGCATAATCGTGAATCCACAACAAGGCAAGGGAGTCAAATGGGAAGCCTCGATTTTAATTTTAAATGTATTTATGATTTTAAAAGAAGATTGAAGGTGGAAAGCAGTGCTTTATTTCCCCTGTTTTTATTCAGGTCTGTCACTTTAAAATACGGTTGTCCAAAGCTAGGTTAAAAAAAAAAAATTATATCACTATGGAAACTCAAAAAAACTCCCTATGCTTTAAAGGCTAACAAAAATAGGAAATTTTAATCATTTGCCTCTAAAGATTTTTATTGTTGGGTTTTAGTTTGTGTGTGTGTATTTTATTTAGTTTTAATTTTTGTTTCGTTTTGGAGAAGTAACAGAATTTTACTAGTTTTAGGGGGAAGTTGGTTCTCCACTTGGTAAAATGCAGGACTCTCCTAATAGAAAAAACAAACTACCAACTCACTGTTGTAGAAACCCAACAGTTTGGACTATTAGAAGGTGGGGAAGCATGTGTGCTTGTGTGTAAGTTGAAAACTATACTTCTGAGCTTTGTGAGGACTGGAAGGAGAAACAAGACCTAGATAGTACATGGAGCTATTGGCAGCACCATGGTCGTATGGACAACTTTTTGATCCTAAGTAGCCTCCTGCAAACTACCACCACGACGCTAAAACTCCAGAGATAAACAGATTACACATCGTGTTTTTGGTGAAAGTGCCACAGTACTTCCATTGACTGCCCCAGAGCATCTCTGCCACACGACAGACCTTTAAAATGCCTCTTAAATAACCACCCTTCCAGGCTGACTAACGATTTACAAGAGGCAAGTAGTAAAGAATGATGATCTTATTTATTTTACTGTTCCTCTGGTAGAAATAGTGGGATCATTAAAAAAAAGATCATAGGCTGAGAAATTTTTAGGGCCAATTTCGAACACCCTTGAAAATTCCCACCACCTTCCCCACCCAGAAAAATAGCAAGAATTTATAATAAACATGTAAACATGAATGCTGAGGTTGTTGATTTTAGTATTTGTATACCCCCCTTTGGGAGAAGGGATTATTCATCACTGCATGTGCTGATAAATTCCTTTTGCTGATTTACATGCTATTTCAAAGTTAGAATGAATTCCATCTCTTACATCTTGAAGCTCCAGCCTACGAAAGGGTGCCCAGGCATCAAAAAAACCCTGCAGTACCAGGAAAGCTATTGGTCAAAGTGTGTCTAAGAGATTAACATTTTAAGGCAGAGTTTGGTTTGGTTTTTAAAAGAAATAATGATTTGACCCCTCCAAAAAGACAAAATGTGTCGCCTCTTTAAGAAGAGAGGAATTTAGAGTAAGGGCATTAGGAATCTCTTCCATTTGCCTCCCCTTTATATAAAAGCTGAGCATCAATAAAAAAGTGAAGGCCAATACTGAGAGCATGTAATCACTCTGGGAGGAGTGGCTTGGTCTGCAAAGCAAATGTGGCTCCAGATTGCTGCCATCGTGATATGTCTTTCCATCCCAGAGTAAATCAGAAGGGCTGGCAAACTCCAGCAGGCTGCTTGTGCTGTGGGCACATCAGGAACCACCTCCTGTCTGTGGGAGTTGTAAGCCTCATAAGGAGTGGTGTTTCTAGAGTCTGAACTTTTCATTCTGGAAGGTTCCAAAGCCACTGCTTTCCTAAGATGGTTTAATACTGACACTCCAGAGACCTTGCTTTCTCACTTATTAATTCTAGGATGGAATAAATCCATGAAACATGAACAAGTGGTTCCTCAACAGTTGGGTCCACTGACATCCCCTGCAAACATGTTGCGTTATGCTACAGCTCATCCCAGCTTGGGAAGGTCATTCGATTTGTGCTAATTTGCCAGTTTTGCTGGTTAAGGAGTTTTTCGTGTACTTAGATCTATCTTCAGTAGATAGACTATTATTCATGAAGCAATTCTACAAAGAAAATTGTAGAGCTTCTTTACTGAGCACATACCCCCTAAGGGATCCTGTGCCCTTGCTAGCATGCTTTAATTTCTTTTCTTTTTTATTTTTTTGATCCCAGTGACAACTTTCATTTGATCCTATAAATATCAACCTAGATTTATTTATTTATTTCCTTACTCACTTTTTAAACTTATTCACAATGGCAGGACTTTCCAACATTGTTAGATCATCAAGGAATCTTTCCCTTGGCCATCTACTTCTTATTTCTTTTGCTATACAAGCTGGATTCCAGTGACTTGTGTTTTAAAAATGTAAGCACTTACAAGAAGGGGATTAGTCCTATTAACTGCCAAAAAGGGAGGCATCTGTTTATTTTTTACAGGAGAAGTGCTACTTTTATGCCAACAGATTTGAGATCGTGCAAAACGAGATCAAAACACTCCAAGAAGATCTAGAAAAGAGAAGAAAAGAAATTCTAGAAAATCCCCTGTGGCTGGGCCTACATGGTTTTTCACCCTACCTTCCCCTGCTACCCTTATTTATCCTTCACCTTTGGGCCCTGTATCCCA
>CAUYPK010081121.1:0-11036 GCA_963574355.1 Loris lydekkerianus
ATTGGAGTGCTTATATCATATTAATCAGCATAGCTTTCATCTCATTTACCCAATTATAGCATTAGGACATTTGTGTTCTACACATGATAGAACCAACTTGTACTTGCAATGTGCTCCATAGTTGTGGTCCCCCTACTATCCCATACCTGCCTGGAGTTGAACTGTTGCTCTTCATTTCCTAACTTCAAGTTACACCAAAGTTTAGTTTAACCTTTTAGGAAGGTAGGCAATCAGAACAGACAGCCTGGTGTCCTTGTAGTTTATCTTTAAATTATATTTTCCAGACTTAGAAATGACATGTACATGCTTTGTAAAATTTATGCTGAAGAGAAATTTTTTTATGGCAGTCTCAACTAGTACTTTTGTTCTTTATACTTACCTATTCTTATCTGATGAGTTTGGATATAAAATGCAGTGAATAAAGATGAACTATTGCTGTGGGCCTGAGAGAGCCTCCAGTTTTACCTTAATTAATAAATAATTAATTATGTCTGCAGTGATACCTCTGTGTGGTTGATTGGGCTAGTGGACAGCCACATGCAAGAGGCAGGCTATCTGTCTCTTCTCCAAATGCCCAAAGAAATATCTCTCCTGGCCTTTTATTGAAGCCTGAGACAACAGGGGTCAGCATACTAGGATCACATGTTTAATGGTTCCTAAGTGCTCTTTCTGCTTGGGCTCAACTCCCACCTATTACCCTACCAATGTTACAAAGTATAACAATTGCTTCCTAACAAGCTACCTATCTTATCTCATTAATGCATGCAGTCGCTTGAGGGGTTATCTCTGGGCAGAAAAACATCTCCAAGCCAGGAAGGACATGGTCTCACTCCTTGTGTCTTCTTCAAGAGCCGGTGGCTGCTTCTATAAGTCTGGTGCTCAGCTTTCTACATTCTGGGTTCAAATCCTGGTTCTGCCATTTAGGGGCTTTGTGGCTCTGGAAATAAATCTCCCTCTATGTCTGTGCCTCAGTGTCCTCTATTGTCAAGCAGGATGACTGAATGAAAGAATACATAGAAAGCATTTGGAAGAGTCCATAGCCTGTAGCAAGCACTCAAAATAGGACAGTGGTAATAAAATAGAGTAAGTTTATACTGTATTCTAAGTTTGAATTACAGTCTATGAAAGGAGTAATGTAAACTTTCAATAACACGCCAGCTTCCAGGTGACATTCCAAATTCGTGACATATATCAATTCATTCACTTCTCACAAAAACCTATGAATTCATCACTATTAAGGTCCTTGTTTTATACATGAGACTAAAACACATGGTGTTAAATAATTTTTTCACACTACATAACAATACTGTAGTGTTTAGTTGAAATTTGCCAAGAGGGTAGATCTTAAGTTTTTTCATTGCACACAGAAAGAAAGGTAACTCTCTGAGGTGATAAGTGTGTCAAAGAGCATGATTGTACTGACTATTTTACAATGTATGCATGTATGAATACGTCAACTTGTACACCTTAAACATCCACAATATTTGTGTGTCAATTATAACTCAATAAAGTGGAAGACATTTTAAAAAATTAAAAACTCAACAAACCAAAAACTCATCCCAAGCCATAAGGTACATGGCAGACTGATATTTGCAAGGGGGGAGCTTGACCCCAGGTTTCCACGCCAATGCACAAACATGCACACTGTAATCTGAGGTTATCTTCTTTGTCCAGGGTGGTGACTTACACATGGCAACCAGGAGTCATTGAAACAAAAGTTGCCTGGTAATTATAGTTCATTTCATTATCCAGACAATTATTTTACTTAAACAACTATAATGTGTTTGTCTGTTGGGTAACAAATAAACAACTATGAGGAAGAAAAGATAGACAACTGCTAAGATAAATAAGTAAATGTGTGCCAGGCGAGAGATTGATGGAGGCAGTTTTAAGGTGGTGAGGGAAATACTTATTGAGAAGTCATCATTTGAGTCTGATCACAAAAGAAGAAATGAGGAGGCCAGACTGGCACATTCCAGTAGCAGAGGGAAGGCCAGAGATGCCTTTGCCAGAGATGGAGGGGAGCAGGAAGAGGAGTGGCCCATCCCTGGGGGACCACTAGGCAGCACTCAGGGTAGATTGAGTAGAGTAAAGCATTCTCCACAATACATTTTTTTTCCAAACAATTAACACAATTGTAAAAAGTATTAAGAAATTGCAGAGGAGAGCATTAAAACTCACATTACTCTAACTTCAAATATTTTATTTACATTCTTTCAAATAATTTCATTATAATTTTACATTCCAGGCTTTCTTGAAAGTAAACTCATCAAAGATCTTTTCAAAATGTACTTCTGAAAAATAATTAATCATTTTAAAGTGAATTAATCCAGTTGTGGTGTCCCAAGGGTGTATTCCCAGGAGGCTGCAGTGAGCTGTGATCTGGCTGTGAATAGTTACTGTGCTATGGCCTGGCCACACAGCCAGACCCTGTATCTAATTGATTAAAAAATAAATTGCCTTAGTACACACATAGAGGAGTACCCATTTCCTTCTTCTGCTTCAGTCTCTAGTGGCTTTCCCTGGGCAGTGCCAGATCCACTCTTTATTTAAAATTGTGGTATTTTATGTTCAAGTCTCTTCACCATAAATAAATGGGGTTATACGGTCTTTTCTTAATGGTTACTTTGAATTCTCTCTGGATTCTAGTTATCAGACATTTGTTAGAAACATAACCTGCAAAAATCTTCTTCCATTCTGAGGTGAGGGCTGTCTGTTTGCTTTACTTACTGTGCTCTTGGCTATGCAGAAGCTTTATAGTTTGATCAGATCCCAATAATATATTTTTGGTGTTGCTTCAATTGCCAGGGGGATCCTCCTCATAAAATATTTTCCAAGGCTGTTTCCTTCAAGTGTTTTCCCTGCACTATCTTCTAGTAGTTTTATAGTTTCATGTCTTAAGTTTAAATCTTTTATCCAGTGAGAATCAATTTTGGTTAATAGTGAAAGGTGGGGGTACAGTTTTCGTCTTCTACTGATTGCCAGCCAGTTCACCCAACACCATTTGTTAAATGGAGAATCTTTCCCCCAATACATGCTTTTGATAGGCTTATCAAAATCAAATGATGATAAGTGGTTGGATTCATCTCTTGGTTCTCTATTCTGTTCCATAAATTTCCCTCTATTTTTGTGCCAGAACCATGCTGTTCTGATCACTATAGGTTTATAGTATAGCCTGAATTCTTCTAAAATGATTCTTCCTGATTTGTTTTTATTTCTGAGTAATTAATTGACTATTTGAGGTTTTTTCCTGATTCCATGTAAGATGAAGTACAATTATTTTGTTTTTATACAACTGTAGCAAAATTTTATTATGAGCTTCTAGGAGGATTTATTTATTAAGCATTTCATTTTAATTTCCTGTGGTACCAGAATGATAAAGGGTTCTGTGGAAAAATGAATATTTTCAAAATAATATTTTTGGTTAAATCAAGTTTTACCATTTTTATTTATTTATTTTTATTTTTATTTGTTATTGTTGGGAATTCATTGAGGGTACACAGAATCATGTTAAATTGATTGCTTTTGTTAGATAAGAACCGTCTCATAATTATGTCCTGCCCCCCAAAGTTGTACCACACCCCTTGACCGCCAACCCCCTCCCTTCTTCCTTTTCTCAACTCTGCCCAACCTCTACCCTGCACCCAGTGTGTACTAGGACCTTAATTCTCCTCATATCAGAATTGAGTACATAGGATTCTTGTTTCTCCATTCTTGTGATGATTTACTAAGAAGAATTCATTCTGCATCCATCCAGGTTAATAAAAAAGATGTAAAGTTTCCATCTATTTAGTGGCTGAATAGGCAATTCTTAGTAATCATAAAAAAATCTGGGGTCATCAGCCTACCAGAGTTTAGGCTATACTACAAGGCCATAGTGATCAAAAAAGCAAGCTATTGTCACAAAAATAGAGACATAGACATTTGGAACTGAATCGAAAAGCAGGAGATGAAAGAAAGATCTTACAGCTGTTTTTCATTTATCATATGTTTGTGTGAGTTATTATAAATTGGTTTCACACTAGGATGAAGGATGGAAGGGGAAGGAACAGAAAAGGGAGGCAGGTGGATGAATAGAGGGAGGGTTGGTAGGGGGACCACACCTATGGAGCATATTGCAAGTATAAGTTGGATCTAACAGTCGTAGAACACAAATGTCTTAATCCTGTAATTGAGTAAAAGAGGTGAAGGCTATGTTTTTTAGTAGAATGTAAGCACTGCAATTTGTACAAGTAACCAACACATTGAATCCATAATGGAATAAATGTACTTATGATCTATGTACAAAGGATTTAATAATAAAAAAAGAAACATCTTACAGCCACCTAATCTTTGATAAGGCAACCAAGAAAATACACTGGGAGAAAGAATCCCTATTCAATAAATGGTGCTGGAAGAAGTGAATAATCACATGTAAAAGACTGAAACTGGACCTGTACCTTTCTCCTCTCACAAAAATTGATTCGGATGGATAAAAGACCTAAATTTAAGGCACAAAACCATAAAATTCCTCTAAGAAAGTGTGGGGAAAACACTGGAAGCCATCAGCCTGGGGAAGTACAACTTTTTCAAGCTCTTTAAAGTATGACAGTGGTACTTTAATAGGGATTACATTAAATCTGTAGATTGATTTAGGTAGTATGGACATTTTAACAATGTTGATTCTTCCCAGTCATGACAATGGTATGCTTTTCCATTTGTTAACATCTTCAGCTATCTCTTTCTCAGAGGTTCATAATTCTCTTTATAGATATCTTTCACATCCTTTGTTAGGTAAATTCACACATATTTTATATTCTTTGGTACTACTGTAAAGGGAATAGAATCTTTAATGATATTTTCAACTTGATTGTTGATGGTATATATACAAGCTACTGATTTGTAAGTAATTATTTTTTATCCTGAGATGCTGTTGTATTTCTGGATCACTTCTAAGAGTTATGTAGTTGAGTCCTTGGGATTTTCCATGTTTAGGATTGTATTATCTGAGAAGAGTGACAGTTTGATCTCTACTGATACCATTTGGATACCCTTGATTGTCTTCTCTTGCCTGATGGCGATGGCTAAGACTTCCATTGCTATGTTGAATAGGAGTGGAGACAATGGGCATTCTTGCCTAGTTCCATATCTGAGTAGAAATGTTTTAAGTTTTACTTCATTAAATATAATATTGGCTGTGGGTTTGTAGTAGATGGTCTGTTGAACAGAAGTTTCTCTAAAGAAGTGTATGGCCTACAAACACATAAAAAAAAATCCTCATTGTCTTTAGTCATCAGACAAATGGAAACCAAATCATGTTGAGATATCATCTAACTTTAGTAAGATTAGCTCACATCACAAAAATCTCAAAACTTCAGATATTGGCATAGGTGTGGAGAGAAGGGAACACTTCTACACCACTGGTGAAAATGCAAGCTAATCCGGCATTTCTGGAAAAACGTTTGGAAAATACTCAAGGAACTAAACGTAGACCTATGGTTTGTTCCTGAAATTCCTCTAGTAGGTATACCAAAATCATCAAAAATCATTTTACAACAAAGACACATGCACAAGAATGTTTATTGCAACCAAATTCATATTTTCCAAGTCATGGAAGCAGTTCATGTGCCCATCCATTTATAAATGGATTCACAAATTGTGGTATATATTATGAATACTATGCACCTATAAAAAAATGAAGATTTTACATATTTTATATTTACCTGGATGAAGTTGGTATGTACTCATCTTAGTAATGTATCTCAAGAATGGATGAAAAATTATCCAATGCACTCAAAACTACTATGAAGCAAATACATAATCACCCACAAATTTATACAAATGATAAAACATAGCTATAGTCCAGAAAGAAAGAGGGAAGACGTGGGGGTGGCTGGGAGGAGGGAGAGTATTTGGTGGGACCTCACCTAATGTGCATAATGCAATGGTACATTTCAAACAATTAAAAATACAATATAAATGTCATACCACAACAAATAAGTAAGCAAGGTAATGCTTATGTTGATCAGTTCAATGTAAGCATTCCATATTGTTGATAAAATCAGCACATTGTACCTCATAAATGTATTAATGTACACAATTATGATTTAATAAAGGAAAAAGAATACAAATACAATAATTATTTACATAAAATAAAATTGTGATATTTTGTTTATCATGAATGTTTTAAAATTGACTTTTAAAAATTACATTAATATGTTCTGAAAATGTGATTCATGAGTTTTATGCCTTCCACCACCACCCACCCTCATGCCTTTGTGTCCTCACTCTAATCCTGGCCCTATGGGAATCATATAGCTTGGGATAATACAGCCGTGGATCCCAAGTCCAGCCGCCTCACCTCCAGCCCATGTCCTCATAGTACCAGGGACTACCAGCTCCAGCTGTTTGCTGGGAAGGTAACAGGGACTCTGGTTCTGGTAATAGCTGTAATAGCCAGTGTGCTCTTTACTTATGGATGGGATAGATAGGAAGGCTGGGGCCTCCTACTTGCTGGACCGCACACTCTCCAGGTGGTACAGGTCCACACCCTGATGTTACTGGCACCAGATGGTCACCAGTTTCTCCAGGGACACTAGAGATTTGGTCAGAGCCTTTAGGGGGACCTGAAGGGAAGTCTTGGGAATACTCCCTAACATAGAAGACAGCCAGTCAGTCTAGGAAAGACCCTCTTGGACATCCGCCACCCACCATGCCACCCTGAGCAGAACTCACTGCCCTTTGGGTACACCTGCCCCAGACACAACCCTGAGGAGGAAAGAGAAGGACCAGATGCCAGGACTGGTGTTAAGGGACACTTTTGGCCTGTGGGCCATGGGTACAGGAAGTTTGCTTTATTATACATTATTGCTTTATTTTTCCCAAAGACACATATGAGCATGTCATTTAAGAGCAGGAAGCGAGTGAAAAAGACCATATATTGTGTTCTTTCATTTACAGGTAATGTCCAGAATAGACAAATCCATAGGGACAGAAAGCAGATAAATGGAGTGGGAGGAGGCGTGTGAAGTGACTGCTTGACCTGCAGGGAAATTCCTTGGTGCTGATAAGAAAATGCTAGAACTAGATATAGATGGTGGTTGCATAAAAAAACACTTTACAATCTATTTACTTTACCACAACAGAAATATTTTTAAAGCAAAACAGTTTCTTTGCCCCATCTTGTACATCTCTTGCTGCTGTCCCCTTCTCAATGGCACACTTGTGACAGCTTTAGTTGTTCATCTGTGAATTTATTAAATATTGACTTGCTCAATGAAGCTAAGGATTTGGACTTCTGACAATATCCAATACCATTCAAATGTACATTCAACACTATACAGTTGCATAGACAGGTATTGTAAATACTTGCATATTGTTGCATTTTGTTCATTATATATACAAGAAAATATTACACTGGTGGGATACACTAGGCCAAAATAGTTATCAAATAGAATTTACCAATGGGTCACTGTAGCCGGATATAGTGACTCACACCTGTAATCCCAGCATTATGGGGGGCCTCAGGGGATGGATTGCATGAGCTCAGGAGTTCAAAATAAGCCTGGGAAAGAGCAAGACCTGATATCAACTAAAAATAGAAAAATCAGCCAGGTGTTATGGTGCCTGCAATCAGAGTTACTTAGGAGACTGAAGCAAGAGGATCCCTTGAGCCTAGGAATTGGTGCTTGCTGAGCTAAAATGAGTTCACAGCACTCTAGCCTAGACTGCAAAGTCTAAAAAAAAAAAAAAAATCTTTGGAAAGTTAATATTTTTCAGTTGTTTATATGGACAAAGTATTGCAATAAAGACAGTGAAAACTACTGACCATAAATGACCTGAGAATACCCCTCAGTGTCCTCAGGAATCTTAACTTGTCAGTTCCAACCTTACTGACAATAGGGAAATTAATGAGACTGTCTCCTTGAGGATACTGGTGTCTCCTTGAGGATACAGGATGGAGTCTCTGGTATCATATGTCAAAATATCCCTGGGTGTTTTAATTGTAGCTTTCACACCATTTTATGTTTTATGGGTTAAAACACTCCTCCTACCTGGGTCATAGTTTTCTCACCTGGAAAATTAAAAGACTTTTATGGGGTTTTGGCTCTTAAATTCATCAATGATGCAATTAAAAAAAATAAATTCTCTGGTAGCTTAGTGCCTGTCCTCCAGAACTTCTCAGAGAGACACTCAAACTTGTAAGACAGAAGATGATAGTTGGGGAAGGAAACATGGTCTCTGAGTCCCTGACTGAGGTCTATGGCCAAGGTGGAAAATGGTGGGAGCCTGTGGCATATGTGCAGGAAGTGATGAGGCTGAGTGCACTTACTCATTTCCCCACCAGCCCTGGCTTTTGATCTGGAGGCCTCTGCAGCAGAATGACTTTCAGGGGAGCTCCTGCAAGCCTGGCCTATCTCCTTTGGCCATCATGGAGTGGCACCACCTGTGGCCTGCTGGGGCATGGTCTGTGCTCCTGCATTTTCTAAATACACCAACAGTCACAGAAAAACCATAACAAGATACTACTTCAAACATGATAGGGTGGATATAATTAAAAAAATGGAGAATAGCAAATGCTGGTGAGGATGCAGCAAAATTGGAATGCTGTGCATGCCTTGTGGAATGGACAGGCGCAGCTGTCGTGGGTAAAGGTTTGGCAGTTTCTCAAAAAGTTATGCAGGGGATTTCCACATGATCTAGCAATTTCATTGCTCAGTATAATTCTGAAAGAAATAAAAGCAGGGTCTTAAACAGATATTTGTAAACCAATGTTCAGGATGGTTTTATTCACTATAGCTAAAATATAGAAATAGCACTAATGTCTATCAACCGAACAGTGGATATGCAAAACATGGCATATACATACAATGAAATCTTAATCAGCATTTAAATAAAGAATAAAATTCTAATACATGCTACAATTAGGATGGACCCTGATGGCATTATGGGAAGTGAAATAATCCAGACACTGAAGGACAAATATTATGATTCCACTAAGACAAGAACTCTATAGAAGTTAAATTCAAAGAGACTGAAAGTAGAGTTGCGGTTCTCAGGGGCTGGAGGGTGGAGAGGGAGTGGGGAGTTGTTGTTTATGGGTAGAGAGTTTTATGTTGTAGATGATGGAATCATTAGGGTATAGATAATGGTAATGGTTACACAGCACTGTAAGTGTATTAAATACTATTAATGTATACTTGCAAATTTTTAAAATGAGAAATATCATATTCTGTATATCTTAACATCAATTTTTGAAGTTTAAAAAACCCCACAAAACACAAAACTCCCTGATATCATGTTCCTTAAGTCATTGATTATTTCAACAAAAGTGTACAAATGCCTTATTCCTTTCAAATATGATAGTGGCGATTTTACAAACTCTTTCAACCACATAGAATTCTAAAAGTCATTATGAATGGCTAGGCAAGTAGTTTCTTTTCCTCAAAAATAAAGAGCCTGCCATGAGAGCAGTGGTGAGCTGAAGTGATGTTGAGAGAACCAGATTCTTTGTCAGTGTCTTGGCTTTCTCTTCCCTATTGTGAGATGGACATATCACATCCAGACATTCTGTCACTTGGCAGAAATAAGAGGACAAGGGCTTGTACTAGGAATATCTTCTCTTTTCATTAGTAAAAATAAAAATTTTCCCAGGATCCATCCAGGAGTTATACTCCTTGGTAAAAGTGGTCCCCATGAGCTTGCAATTTCAGCACTCTGAGAAGCCAAGAAAAGAGGATCACTGGAGCATAGGAGTTTGAGACCTGCCTGAACAAGAGCCAGACCTCTGTCTCTACTAAAAATAGAATTGGCTGAGTGTGGCGTAATGTCCCTGTAGTCCAGCTACTTGGGAGGCTGAAGCAGGAGGCTCGCTTGAGCCCAGGAGTTTGAGGTTGCTGTAAGCTAGCCTGACACCACTGCATACTAGTGTGGACAGCAGAGGGAGACTCAGTCTCAAAACCAAAAAAAATAAAAGAAGTGATCTTCAGGGAATTCTGGAATTGTTGACTCACAAAAAAGAGCATACAACTGTTCTGGCCTGTGCACATTCTACTGGCAAAGAAGTGGGGGGCAGGATCCAGAGGAGATGATTAACAGTGTCTAACACAGCAGGGAATAAGACTGCTCTGGTGATTCTTATATTCTAAACATAATTCAATTGAATAAATAAGTCCTTTAAATGCATGGAACTGTTTTCTTTTTCACTCCCCTTTCCCAACACCTTGAGAATGGTGGAAAACTGAGTAACGTACAACTTATCTTTGAGCCATTTTTGAGTGCACAATTCAGTAGCAGTAACTACACCCATAATGTTGTGCAACCAATCTTTAAAACAATTTTCATCTTGCAAAAGTGAGACTCTGTACCTACAAACACCCCACTCCTGCTTCGTCCTCCTGCCCCAGCCCCTTGCAACCACCATTTTACTTTCTGTCTCTATGAATTTGACTACTCTAAGTACAAAATATAAGTGGAATCATACAATATTTGTCTTTTTGTGACTGGCTTATTTCATTTATCACAAGGTCTTCAAGGTTCATCCATGTGGAAGCACTTGTCATAATTTCCTTCCTTAACAAGGCTGAAAATCATTCTACTGTATAAATATGCCAAGTTACATTTATATGTTCATCCAGAAATGGAGTTGCTTCCACCTCCCAACTTTGGTGAATAATCCTGCTAAGAACATGGGTGGACAAAATCTTTTTTGAGTTTTAGCTTTCAACTCTTTCTGGTATATACCCAAAAGCAGAATTGCTAGAGAATACAATAATTTAATTTTAATTTTTCTTTTTAGTAAGTAGCATTTTTTATTTTTCATTTAACAAACAATAGCTATATATTCATGGGGTAATGTGTCATGTTTAGTTCTGTGCATCATGGTGAGTGATTAAACCAACCTAATTAGCATATTCATCTTGGCAATTTTCAAATACAGAATACATTAACTATAGTCACCACAATGTGCAATAGACCTGCAAAATGTATTATTTCTGCCTTATAGAAACTATGTACATTTGATAAACTCTGTTTTTAATTTTTTGAGGAACTTTAGC
>CAUYPK010081122.1:0-32427 GCA_963574355.1 Loris lydekkerianus
CCTCCTCTTGGGATCCAGAAGTTCCTTGCTGGCTCCCTGTATCCTCAAAGGGATGATTATAGGCAGATCCCACCAGCCAGAGATGCCTGGAGTCTTATCTCCCCAGACTCACTGTGCCCTGTTGCAGGGAAGCTGTTACTCGGCCACCATCTTGCTTTATCCTCTAATTTTCTTTTTTAAAGGTTAAAACAGTAAATTTTATTTTATGTTATTTTGTTCAACTTTTTCATTTAATTTTAACTGATAAATACAAATTATTTTTATTTGTGGAATGCAATTTGATGTTATTTATTTATTTATTTATTTTTTATTGTCAAATCATAGCTGTGTACATTAGTGCAATCACCTGTACCCATTCTAAGATGCACCATAGATGTGGCCCCACCCATTACCTTTCCTCCACTAAAACCTCTCCCCTCCCTTTCATCCTCTAATTTTAATATGCATCAATGATTTCTGCCTACAACAATCATAACTGTGGTGCTTGCCAAATGGTGATATTGTATTTCTATCATTCCTTCTACATTAATTAATGTAGAATTCTAAGGTAAAGAAAAACTGTCTCTTTTCTCTTATTTATTTATTCAATTATTTATTTTTATTGTTATTATTTTTGTTTGTTTGTTTTGTTTTGGCCATAGCAGGGTTTGAGCCCGCCACCTCCAGTACATGGGGCCAGTGCCCTACTCCTTTGAGCCACAGGCACCTCCCGATTTTTATTGTTATGGGTTCACATATATTCATCATATGAGTTATACTGTATTACTATTATTTTGTTGCTGAAATTGTCCTGGATTTGGCCACTGGTGACTCCTTCAGTTTGAATCCTGTGTCCTCTTGACAGGCCCCCATTATTAGGGTCACCACCATACTTTCTGGCACCACAAGATATTTAATAATTATCTTGTACTTTGCCTACTCCAGCCTGGAATCAACCATTTCTCTAAAAAAACTTGTCCTCTTATTTGATAAATAAGATCTGAGTACAAGGCATGCTTATTGCTGCCAAAGTTACTGTGTCTAGACCACCACAGTGGGCAGAACTAGGAATTATCCATGGACACATCTGTCTCCATATCTGTCTATCCCGAACTTCATTCTGATACCTTTCATTCAAATCCAGTACCACACTCTTCATTTTCATTCTAGACTTCCCCATACTTATTTGTAACACCTTTATCTGAAAGAAGCCTAGTTCTTATTATCTACAATATGCATCTATTTATACTTAAATCTAGTCTACACATAAAGTAGTTTATGACTTGCAAACCCATCCTGTGAAAAATTCACTCACTAGGGTAACAATGTTTGGGTAAGGTCTTTTCATCCTTAGGTTTCCAATATATAGTAAATGTGCTGCTTTTGAAAGTTACCTGGGTTGTTTTCTTCCTCACCCTCTTCAATGTAGTTATAGTGTTTATTTGTATTACAGTTACATTTATTTGTTATTGTTTGACTCCCCTCTTCGTCTTTGTTGGTTTTAATAAATTATTTACCCAGGGACCAGGTGTTTGTAGAACTCTGTTATGATTCTCAGAGTCAGAATTATACAAAAAGAACTATATTCAGAGAAGGGTCCCTCCCCTTCCATCCCAGCTGCCTCATTCCATTCCCCACTCTTTTCACCTGTTTCCACCCATTCACTCTCATAAATAACTTGTTCATTAGTTTGTGACTTACTCTTGTATTTTTTCACAAATGAACCAATACATTTCTCTTATTTTCTAATTTATTATATGAAGCTTACTATAGATACTATTTAGTATATTAATTTTTTTTACTTACCACCATGGCCTGAAACTCATTCCTTACCAGTTCATAAAAATTTTTCTCTCCTTTTTTACAACATTATAATATTGCATTATGAGGATATACCATACTGTTTATTCAATCACTCTCCTATATATGGACTTTAAGGTTGTTTCCTATATTTTGGAAAAACAAGCAATGCTACAGAGAATAACCTTGTACCCCTGTATTTTATTAGCATTGAAAGTGTATCTCCAGGGTAAATTCTAGACATGAGATTGCCAAGTCAAAAAGTAAGTGCGTACTATTTTATTTTTTATTATTTTCTATAGAGACAATTCTTGCTATGTTGCCCAGGCTGGTCTCAACTTCTGGCTTCAAGTTGTCCTCCTGCCTCTACATCTCAAAGTATTGGGATTAAAGGCATCAGCCACTGTGTCCAGCCTCATAAAAAGTTTTCTTACATGTCTCCATGTTCCCCATGAACACCCCCAGGTTTTAGGATTCACTAGAAGCATTCCTGGGCCATAAAAGTTATTATACCACCTGTTACAATTTATTATTAAAAGGGTACAGTGCAAGGTCAATAAAGGGAAAAGGCACTTTGGATGAAAGTCTGGAGGATACCAGTTACCATATTCAAATAGCCCTCTCCCAATGGAGATACCTAGAATGCTGTTACTCCCCTATTGGTGAACTGCAGCAACTTGTATAAGTCTTTTCAGCCAGGAAACTTCCTTGAGCCTAACGGAGTCCAGGGTTTTTATTAGGGGTTTTTACATAAGTAAACAGTGTCCTCATGACTACTTGTAGTGATTAAAACTTCAAGGCCTAAATTCAGACCCAAGAAAGGAAGGAGATGTGCAGCCTGAGGCACAACCTATCTAGACAAATTGTTTCAGTGTGTTTCCAAGATCCAAGTAGGCAAAACAATATATATATTTTTTTGAGATAGAGTCTCAGTCATCCTGGAGTTGAGTGCCGTAGTGTTATACCTCATAGCAACCTCAAACTCTTGGGCTCAGCCAATCCTCTTGTCTTAACCTCCTGAGTAGCTGGGACTATAGGCGCCTGCCATAATGCTCAGCTAGTTTTTCTATTTTTAGTAGAGTTGGGGTCTCACTTTACTCAGGTTGGTCTCAAACTCCTGAGCTCAGGCAATCCACATGCTAGGATTACAAGTGTTAGCTACTACGCCCAGCCCAGATAAAACACTTTTAAGGGTAGGTAGCACAAGGAACACTCCCAAGAGCTCAATTCCCAGAAGCCAGCCAAGGGCTAGGATTCCACCAGAACCTCTGGGAATGTATAAGAACCTCTGAGAAGGTGCACACAACTCAGGGTTGTGTTTCACATATTAGATATTGTCAAATTGTCCTTCAGAAGGGTTGTGCCAGTATGTAGTCCCATACGCAAAGTATGAAAGAATTTGTTTCCCCACAGCCTCTCCAACTAAATATGTTGCCATACTTTCCAATTTTTGACAGTATAATAGGTTAGTCTTGCTATAGTTTGCAATTCTCCAATTTTTAGTGAGTTTGAAGATATTTTTATTTAATGAATATTTTTACAAATTACATTTTATAATTGTTTGGAGTTTATAGAAATGCAATTGTCTTTTATATATTCATGTACACACAGCTACCTTTTCAGATTTCCTGTTTTCTCTAATTATCTGTAGTATCTTTGGGATTTTCTTGTCTTTTCAATCTTTATGGCTTTAATTTTCTTTTCTTATCTTATTGTACTGGGTAGGGCCACCAGTATAATTTTGAAAAAGTGATTATGGGCAATCACTTATTCCACACTTATCAGTGATAATTGGCCTCCCTCTGACTTTAATGGGAGTAATTCAAATGTTTCTCTCATAGGAGTTATTTTGGGGAGGATGCATAGATTCTCTCCACTGAATTAAAGAAGTTCTGGTTTTTCCTAGGATTTTGCTAAAAAATGAATCGTTAAATTTTATTGAATGCATTTTCTGCATCTAACATGATCATACACTTTGTCTCCATTAATCTATTCAACAAAATTATTTCTGAGGTATGACAATTAAGTTTACAAACTCTTAAAAAAAGTGCTACCTAACTCTGCTGAATATCATTATGGTCACTTTTGAGGTACTCTCCTTGGGAAACTATGTACTGATACTAGTACCTAGTCCACCTTTCAAAGCAATTTTGGAATTCCTTTTCTGGAATGGTAATCAGAGCTATCATCATATTAACCCTGATATCCTGAATGTCATCAAAATGTCTTCCTTTCAATATTTCCTTTAACTTTGGGTCAAGACAAAGATTACTAAGGGACCAGATCAGGTGAGTAGGGAGCGTGTTCCCATACAGTTATTTGTTTACTGGCTACCAACTCTTGTCCTCCTAAACCTAATATAACAAGGTTATGAAACCTTACTGAGCTGTTTGTACATTGCTGTCAATGTAAGCATACATAAGTAAGTTTATCAGACCTCATGTCTCTTCCTATGCTCTGAAAAAATTTGTTCCATGAAAGTTTCCTAAGCCAATGTTTTCTTTGAGGGAAGATTTTTTTCACTTTTCCTTTAATTTCTTTAGTTATTATAGAAGCTGAAAGGCTTTCTATTTCTTCTCAAGTCTGTTTTGATTAATTTTCTTTCAGGAATTTAATTCACACAAGTTTTCAAATTCATTGGCATAATGTTGATATTGGTATTCAGTTAATATTTTAAAACTTGCTGTATCTGTATATTTATTTTTGCATCTATAAGAGACTTGTTTATATATTTTTAAAATTTCCTTACATAATTTCGCTAAAGGTTGTCTATCTAATTAATCTTTTTGAAGAGCTAAAGCTCTTTCGAAGAGCTTTTGGAGTTTGTTAATTCCCACATCTGTTTTCCATTTCCTTTATATTTGTCTTAACTTTATTATCTCTTTCCTTTACTATCTCTGGATTTATAATTTTTTTCTTCTTTTCCCACTTCTCATTATGGATTTTAGTTGATCAATTTTCAATACTTTACATTTTTTATTAAAACATAGTAAAGCTATAAATTTTCCACAAAGTACTACTTTTTATACTACTGATAATTTTTGATATGTTATAATTCTGTCACTTATTTATAAATATTTTTATTTTCCACTAAAATTTCCTCCTTGACTTATACAGTATCCAGGAATTTTTTTAACCTAACATGGAGATTATCTATCTACTGGATCGTCATTCCATGGTCGTTGAATAAAAGACTCAAAATTGCCCTTAGATGGAAATTCTTGCCCACTTGGTGTACAGATTTAATACATTCTAATCAAAATCTCTTTTGCAAATATTCACAACTGATTATAAACTTTGTATGGTAAGGCAAAGAATAGGATAGCCAATATAATAGTGAAGAATTACAAAGTTAGAGGACTCCTAGTATGTGATTTCAAGACTTACTCTAAAGGTACTGCAACGATGACAGAATGGTACTGGCAAAAGAATATACATATAGATTCATGCAGCAGAATAGAGATCCCAGAATAGACCTACACAAATCTAGTTACTTCAGCTTTGACAAAAGAGCAATGGCAATTCAAGGGAGAAAAAAGTAGACTTTTCAACAAATGGCACTGGAATAATCGACTGTCCATATGCAAAAAAATTAATCTAGACACACAGATCTTATACTTTCTACAAAAATTAACTTATAATAATGAGTTATAGAACCAAAGATAAAACAAAACACTTTAAAATTTCTGGAAGAAACCAAGGAGAAAACCTAGATGATATTGGGTTTGCCAATGAGACTTTAGATCTGACACAAAGCAAAATGTAGGAAAGAAAACATTGATAAGCATTATTGTATGAAAAGGAAAAGCTTCTGCTACTAAAATGACACTTTGAGAATGAAAAAAATCATAATGGGGGAAATATTTCCAAAACACATATTTGATAAAAGACTTTTGCCCAAAATGTACAAAAAACTCACTTTTCAACAATACAAAGACAACCCAACTAGAAGATGGGCAAAAGATCTGAAGGAACAATTCACCAAAGAAGATTTACAGATGGCAATTAAGCATATGGAAACATGCCCAATGTTATTTGTCATTAGGGATTTCAATTCACAGCAGTGAGGTACCACTACACATCTCTTAAAATGGTTGAAATCTAGTAAATCAACAGTACCTCTTGCTGACTGGGATGCAGAGCAACAGGAATTCTCATTCATTCCTGATAGGAATGCAAAATGGTACCATTTGGCAATTTCTTACCAAAATAAACATACTCTTGACTCTTACCATATGGTCTAGTATTCATGCTCCTAGATAATTAACCAACTGCTTAGAAAACTTATGTATGACAAAAACCTGCATGCAAATGCTTATGGCAGCTTTATCCAAATTGCAAACACTGGAAGCAACCAAAATGTTTCTCAATAGCTGATGGAGCTGATGGGATAAACAAACTGCAATACATGGATATAGTGGAGTAATTCTCAGTGACAAAAAAGTGCTACGAAGGCAGTGAAAGTCATGGAAGACACCTAAATGGATATTGCTGGATATGAAAAGGCTAGATACTGTGTGATTACAACTGTGTGGAAAAGGCTAGAATATGCCACATACGGGAATAAAGACTAACTCTGTTTATTGCAGCCCAATTCATCATTGCTAATTCATGGAAAAAGCCCAAGTGCCCATCGATTCCATGAATGTATTAATAAATTGTGGTATATGTACACCATGGAATATTATGCCCCAATTAGAGATGGGGACTTTACCTCTTTCATGTTTACATGGATGGAGCTGGAACATATTCTTCTTAGTAAAGTATCTCAAGAATGGAAGAAAAAGTATCCAATGTACTCAGCCCTACTATGAAACTAATTTATGGCTTTCATATGAAAGCTATAATCCAGTTATAACCTAAAAATATGGGGAAGGGGGAGAGGGAGGGGAGGGAGGATGGGCGGAGGGAGGGTGATTGGTGGGATTACACCTATGGTGCATCTTACAAGGGTACATGTGAAACTTAGTAAATGTAGAATATAAATGTCTTAACACAATAACTAAGAAAATGCCAGGAAAGCTATGTTAACCAGTATGATGAAAATATGTCAAATCGTCTATAAAACCAGTGTATGGTGCCCCATGATCGCATTAATGTACACAGCTATGATTTAATAATAAAATAAAATTAAAAAAAAATAAAAAATAAAAATTTAAAAATTAAAAAAAAGAAAGAAATCTGGGCTGTTGACATTTCTGACAGAGTCTCACACTGTTGCCCAGGCTAGTGTTCCATGGCATCACCTTAGCTCACAGCAACCTCAAACTCCTGGGTTCAAGCCATCCTCCTGCCTCAGACTTCTAAGTAGCTGGGCCAACAGGCTCCCATAGTGATATCTAATATTTCTATTTTCAGTAGAGATAGGGTTTCACTTTTGCTCAGGCTGGTCTTGAACTCTTGGACTCATAGGGTGCTCCTGCCTTGGCCTCCCAGAGTGATATGATTAGAAGTATGAGCCACTGCACCAGGCTGAGAATCTGTATTTTAAAAGCCAACTGGGGCCTACATGCAGGTTACCATAACTACAATGCAAAACAAACAGGGAAAAACAGCAAAAATGCTAACACCATTCATATTGTAAATATCCAAGTTAATCACACAGTCTTAACATTTAAAAATTTCTCCAGAATTTTAAATTTAAGCTTTATTTACTCAAATCATAGTTATAACTCTAAGTCACAAAAATATACTATATAGTCTCTTTACCTCAGCATTTGAAGTGTTTTTCCAAAGAATAATTTCATAGCTTAGGGGGAGATGCTGGCTCACGGGCTTGTTTTCAGATTCTTCTGGAGCGCCTATGTAGATGCGCAGTGAATCACTAGTGGATTTCACGTTAATGACTGGAGGATGTATGATAGCTGAGAAAATGTGCCAAGATGTAACATTCAATTAGAAAAAACAATTTGAAGAACTTGCACTGAACTGGACAATTACAATCTCAAGTAAAAACTGTTGCCTTACGTATTAGTTCAGGGTTAAATGTTGTCTCTTCAGACCAAAAGGATGTGTTATTTCCATCAGATGCTTGTACACGGAGAAAGTACATTCCTCTTGGGAAAAGATTTGGAGGAAAGACACAGTGGGTAGTTTTGAGGTTTTCACAGTCAGCTATTTGTTTCCATTTATATGAATGACTCTCAGGATTCCTTTTGGAAAAGGCACTTTTAAGACAAAACACATTTTTAAAATCCATTAATTTTAATGAATTCATTCACTAAATATTTATTAAGTATTTACAACATGCCAGACACTCTTGTTTGGGGTGAGGTTATCAAAATAAACAGTGTCTGCTCTCAGGAAACTCTCAGTACAGGGAAAGATAAGCATCTAAACAAAAGGAAACCAAAGAGTGCTCCAGACTGTGGCAAACCATGGGATGCTAGTGGTGGCTCTGATCCATGTGCAAAAACAACTGGTAAATTTTAAAGAACATTGCAAGCTGGTTTTGAGACAGTGTCTCAATCTGTCTCTAGAGTGCAGCAGTATCACATAGCTTACTGCAGCCTGCAACTCCTGGGCTCAAGCAATCCTTCTGCCTCAGCCTCCCAAGTAGCTGAGACTACAGGAGCTTGCCTGGCTAATTTTTCTACTTTTTGTGCAGACATGGTCTTGCTCTTGGCTCAGGATGGTCTCGAAATCCTGGCCTTAAGCAATCCTCCTGCCTCAGCTTACCAAAGTGTTAGGACTACAGGCATGAGCCACCGTACCTGGCTGGTTTTTATTTTTATTTTATTATTTTATATTGTTTGTTTATTTACTTATTTTTTTTTTTAAGACATAGCCTGTGGCATCATAGCTCATAGCAGCCTCAAACTCTTGGGCTCACACGATCCTCTTGCTTCAGCCTCTCAAGTAACTGGTACTACACGAGCTTACCATGATACCCAGCTAGTTTTTCTATTTTTAGTAGAGATGGGGGTCTCGCTCTTGCTCAGGGTGGTCTGGAATTCCTGAACTCAAGCCATCTGCCTGCCTTGGCCTCCCAGAGTGATAGGGTTACAGGTGTAAGCCACCACACCAGGCTGCAAGCTGTTTTTAAAATAAGGCCATAAATTAAATATTAAATTATAAAAAGTTTCAAGTAAAAATTGTATTAAAGACAAAGTTATAAATAATCAAAACCTAATTTGGTCTATCTTACTATATTTTATTAACCATGTCTATTGCATCTACATGGTGGACGTACTGTATAATGGTGTAACCTGTATGCGTCTTCCCAACTCCATGTTCAGGATGTCATGCTGGTAGCTTGAAAGTAGTCATGGTAGAAATATTTATATCACAAAAACCAGTGAACACTACAAACGGGACTTTTGCTTTCTGGAAAGCCAGTTGCTACCCAGGCCCCGGCACATCAGTTGAGTCTAAACAAAGCATGTGCACCCAAAACTACGGAGTTTAGTAACTTGCCAGAAACCAAAAGTTAACAGTGTCTCATTCAGCCGGGAACTACAAGGCTCCTTGTCTTTAGTGTCTCCTTAGTCTACGGCCCCACATACAAGGTCACCACCTACACCTTCCTCCAATACAGACCTCAGGTTACCTATCCCCAACACAAAATTCCCCAGAGTACCTCAATGGAGCAGCCCAAGACTGAACCTAATCTTGCCCCACAGTACTCATTCAACTTTCTCTCATTGCTCCTTCATGCCCAAAGGTTTTGCTATTCCAGAAGGACATTCTCTCCACTGGGGTTGCCAAAATTTGAAGATGGCTTCCAAGATCCTCCGCCCCTGAGCATGGGCAGGACTTATAAATATAGTAGACACTTCTGTCATGATCAGGTTATACCGCATGGCAGAGGAGAAGGGACTTTCACAGATATAACTAAGGCCCTAAATCAATCGATTCTGAGTTAATCAAATTAGATTCTATCCTGGGTGGGCCTGAGCTAATCATATGAGCCCCTTTAAAGGGGGTGTATAGGCTAGACTGTCTCTCTTGATGGCCTCCAAGAAGCAGGCCACCAGGAGCTCTGCAGTTACGGGAAGTGAATTCTGCCAATGACCACATGTACTTGGAGGGGACCCCAAGTCTTGTAAGATACTGATACCTTGATTGCTTTGCAGAAGACCCCAGCTAAACCATGCCTGGACTCCTGACTAACAGCAACACTGAAATAACAAACAGCTGTTTTCTAAGCTGTTAAGCCTGTGGTTAATTCATTAGCGAGAAATAGCAAACTAATCCCCAAATTAATAATAAGGGCATTGTTTTTTTTTTGTTTTTTTTTTGCAGTTCTTGGCTGGGGCTGGGTTTGAACCCGCCACCGGCATAAGGGACGGTGCCCTACCCCTTTGAGCCACAGGCACCGCCCCAGGGCATTGTTTATAACTCATCTCCTTCCAAATGGCTTCCTTAGTCTCTCTGGCCCCATTCACATTTATATTTTTGATTTCCCTGACACCTGTAATTTGCGTACTACTCCTTGGTCCTAAATCACACAGTGCTATGAAATGTCAGCTGACTGCTTCAGATTGCTGAACCACATGTTTTACTCTGTGTCTCTTCATCTCTCTTCAGGGGTTTATACAATGAGCTAAGTATCCAAAAGAAACTTAGTAGCCATTAAAAATTCCTATCCTGGGTGGTGCCTGTGGCTCAAAGGAGTGGGGCGCCAGCCCCATATACCAGAGGTGGTGGGTTCCAACCCAGCTCCGGCCAAAAACTGCAAAAAAATAAATAAATAAATACCCATCCTTCTATATTCTGTGGCCCTATGATTATTATTATTTTTCGAGACAGAGTCTCATTATGTGACCCTCGGTAGAATGTCCTAGCACCACAGCTCACAGCAACCTCCAGCTCCCAGGCCTAAACAATTCTCTCATCTCAGTCTCCCAAGCAGCGGGGACCACAGGCGCCCTGCTACAACGCCTGACCATCTTTTTTTTTTTCTTGTTGCAGCTGTCATTGTTTAGCTGGCCTGGGCTGGGTTCAAACCTGCCAGCCTTGGTGCATGTGGCCGGCGCCATAACCACTGTGCTATGGGCACCAAGCCCTGTGACCCTACATACAGAGTGTTCCAAAAGTCTCCATACAAAGGAAAACAGATATTTTGGAATGTGTTTGCCATGAGTGGGAGAGAAGACTTCCTGTATGTGTAGAAAAAGGTGGCCAACATGTAGAGAATGTTTTATAAAGTTTGTAAAATTATGTAATGAGTATTTTGTAAATAAAGGTACCGTTAGTTATAATTTCCCATTTTTTCTGTATTATGGTGACTTTGGGGACATCCTGTAGTCTGATGGTGAAATACACCTAAGATTCCTGAACGGTTTCCTGTATACTACGGGATGCATATGCATATGATTGGGCTTCTATGCCATAATATCAGCCACCGTGGTTCAAAGTTAACACTAACAGACAGAGACCGACCACAGCTGTCCTGACGTCTCCCGTATTTGTCCTGCCGCCTTCCCGTTTCTTCTCATTCCTCCTTTCCTGCCTTAGCTATACTTCACTGTGGCCCCTCTATTCCTCTGCCCTCAACATGTATTTTTCTTCCCATCCCCTTTTTCCCCACAACTGACTTTTCCTATTCTGTTATTTATCCCCTACAGTTTTCTAGTCAATATAAACCATTAATGTATGCTGTTCTCTTTCATGTGTGTGGTGTCTGGACTTCATTCCTGTTTGGCTAGTCTGTACCCAACCACATAGAACACAGTTCTCTCCAAATTTCTTTAACTCCCCATTAAAGTAACCACTAAATTTTTTTAGTTGTCAAAATCACTAAAATAATAAAGAAAATGAGAAGTTAACTTTTTGAATTAAGCAAGTCAGAGTGAAGGGAATGAGCTCATTACAAGGACTTGTGGAGGAAGTTGAGTGCTGAGGGAAAGATCAGGTTCAAGTGTCAAGTGTTCCAGACTAAGGAAATAATACATGCAATGAGAAAAAAATACGCAACTAGAGTCACATCTTTTTGAAAAAGGAGCCAGTAAGAACTCTAGGTATCAGAATACACTTACTTTAAAACAAGTGGAGAAACTAAGGCCCACAGAGGTTAAGTGACCAGCTCAATGTCATCCAGGTAGTTACCATCAGAGCTGAGGCTACAGGTAAATGTCCCGGTTTTCCAGTATGCCACACCTACCTTTCAGTCAGTCGCTCTGTGTGCAAAGGGCTACAGGTGGCTGAAGTAGAGTGAAAAGAAGCATAACCACAAAAAACGAGGCAAAAGGGAATTTATGGAATAGAACTTACTGGAGCCACTGAACTCGAAAGGTCACGTTTGCAAATGCATGATCCCATGTAAGAACATATCTCTGATTTTTAACACTGACATCTAAATTTTCTGGTCGAAGCAGTTTATTTTCAACTGGAAGCCAAAGAACACATAAAAAACATGTATTATTACTTCAAGTAAGATAAGGTATGTCAATAATTCTTTCTTTCCTTTTCTTTTTTTTAGAGACAGTGTCTCACTTTGTCGCTCTCAGTAGAGTGCCATGGCATCACAGCTCACAGCAACCTCCAGCTCTTGGGCTTAGGCAATTCCTTTGCCTCAGCCTCCCGAGTAGCTGGGACTACAGATGCCCACCACAACACCCAGCTATTTTTTTGTTGCAGTTTGGCCAGGGCCAGGTTTGAACCGGCCACCCTCAGTATATGGGGCCGGCACCCTACTCACTGAGCCACAGGTGCCGCCCATGTCAATAATTCTTAACAGCATGGGCAAGGAGATACACTTTATCACTATAGGTAAGAGTTACATTTATAGTACATATTGATATGGTATATAGTTACAGTATATATTGATATATATTGGATGAATATATAACAGTATATATAACTTATTTAACTCTTACCTTATAATGATAAAATACTCTAATACAATGCAAATGTATTTAAAAATATGCATTACATCTGCACATACTGGTACAGAATGATATTCTCAATATATTGGTTTAAATAAGCAAGATGCAAAATACCTTGAGCAGGATCTTATTTTTTCATTTAAAAACAAAAATAGGCCAGGTGGAGTGGCTCACACCTGCAATCCCAGCACGTTGGGAGGCTGAGGCCAGTGCCTGAGCTCACAAATTGAAGACCAGACTGAGCCACAGTGAGACCTCATCTCTAAAAATAGCCAGGCATTGTGGGGGGCACCTGTAGTCCCAACTACTTGGGAGGCTGAGGCAAGAAGATCACTTGAGCCCAAAGGTTGAGGTGGCTGGAAGCAATGATGCCAGAGCACTCTACTAAGGGTAACAAAATGAAACTCTGTCTCAACACCCCACCCCACCCCATCCCCCATCCCCCAAGACAAAACAAACAAACAAACAAAAAAAACCCTGAAGGTCTATGTATATACTTACATAAGCCCTGAAAAAGTATGAAAGGATGTACACAAACTGCTAAGTAATGCTTATTTCTGGTCAACAGAATTTGGGCTACTGGGATAGAAGGACGTTAAACACTTTTATTTGATATTAAAAATATAGTACATTAAGTTTATAGTTAAAATAATAACTAAAGCCCAGTTTCTACCCTTTCCCTTAACTACTGGCAAGATGTCACTAACTAAATATATCAGGATGCTTTTGTATTTTAATATTTCACTCACAAAGGCATACTTTTTGAAAGATTGACCAATCTATTAGCAACAACTCTCCCCTTTTTCATCCTTGCAGAACTCAAGTCTAGCTACTTCCCCTTTTTTGTGGATTCTGAAAAATGAAACAGTTTTTGTCATTATACAGTAGTTAGACTTTTAAGTAGAATTTTCATTAATATTTATTTGAGAAAAAATCCCAAATATACTTTTTTTTTGCTTTATGTAAATGCTGTCATCCTGCTCCTGTTTTTTTTTTTTTTTTTTGAGACAGTCTTAAGCTGTTGCCCTGGGTAGAGTGCTGTGGCATCACAGCTCACAGCAACCTCCAATTCTTGGGCTTAAGTGATTCTCTTGCCTCAGCCTCCCAAGTACCTGGGACTACAGGTGTCCCCCACAACGCCCGGCTATTTTTTTTTGTTGTTGTTGGAGTTGTTATTGTTGGCTAGCAGGCCCAGGCTGGATTTGAACCCACCACCCTAGGTGTGTGTGGCCGGCGCCCTTGCCCTCTACAAGTACATGTATTTGTTTTAATATCTACTAAACTGTATCTAATAAACTTCAGCACTATGGGAATACTGTCAACATTAATATATTGCCAATCTGCATATATAGTTATTAAATCTAAAGCAAAACAGCTTTACCTGTGGTATTTATACAATACACTGGACTGTACACCCCAACTTTCCGTGGCGTATGTATTTCCGCCTTAACTTTTAAACAATAAGTAGTCTCTGGTGAGAGTTTATAAATTTTATCTCTGGAATAAATATTTGCAGCCCTTTCCTGTAATTAAAAAAATAGAAGCCAGTTCTTTAAACTTTAGGATTAATTCATCTCATTTTTCTCTTACATCAAAGATAAAAATAGTGCTTACCTCTACACTTGAATTGTTCCAGATAACTAAGCTATATCGAAAGCTTGAACTCTCCAAAGCCCACATGATACTATCTTTTGTTCCAGGAGAAGAGAGGTTTACTATTATTGCTTTATCTTCAGCTTCTAAACGTACTCCGGGAGGACCAATTTGAGCTGTAGTAAGAAAAACAATTACTATGTAACTTTATTAACACAAAACAAACATTCGCTCAACAGATAGTTTTGAGCATTTACTACGAGCTTGTCGCTCTGGGAGTCAAGAATGAAAAGCCATGGGTTACCAGTGGACTGAGGACAGAATGAGGAGAGGTTCAATGACAGCCCTGTGGCAGAGTGACACTGAAAAGTCTGGCAGATGAGGGGGAGAAATTGGCACTGGAGAAGGAAGGAGGAGAACCAGGAAAGCACTGCCCTGGAGATTCAGTAAAGGAAGTGTTTAAAGAAAAAGGGAATGAAGCCAAACCCGCACTACAGAGCTGACGGGGACGGGGACTTCGCTCAGCATCGAGAAGGCTGCTGCTGACCTTGGGGAGAGTGGTTTTAGTTCAGTGACGAGGAACAACGTTGGAATGGAGAGGATTAGAGAGGGAATGGGAAAAAAAGAAGTACAGAGAAAGAGTACTCATAATTCTGTTTTGAGTTTTGGTAAAGGGCAGTGGTTCTCAAACTTTTTGGTGTTAGGATCCCTTTATATTCCTAAAGACATGGTTTAGACTCCCAGAGAGCTTTTGTTTATATAAGTTATATCTTTTGATATTTAGCATATTAAATTATGATATTTATTTAATATATTTAAATATTTATTAAAAACAATAAAAATTTAAAAAAATTGATATATTTTAATCAATCCATTAATGATATTGTTTCAAAATATGGAAACTGCCTAAATGCCCCCCAACCCAGGAATAGATTAACAAGTTGTGGTACGTGTATGCCATGGAATACTAGTCAGCCATTAAAAAAAGGAGACTTTACAGAATTTATATTAACCTGGATGGAAATGA
Source organism: Loris lydekkerianus (assembly GCA_963574355.1). Lineage (NCBI taxonomy): Eukaryota > Metazoa > Chordata > Mammalia > Primates > Lorisidae > Loris > Loris lydekkerianus. Next base: position 15,229 of record CAUYPK010081122.1, read on the forward strand.
AACACATTATTCTCAGTAAAGCATCACAAGAATGGAGAAGCATGAATCCTATGTATTCAACCTTGATTTGATGACAATTAATGACACAGTGGGGTGTGGGGAAAGGGCAGAGCAGAGAGAGAGGGAAGGAGGGAGGAGGTGAGGTCTCAGGGTGTGTCACATCTTGTACCTTCCATGAATCCCCAACAATAAAGTTTTCAGGAAAAAAAAAAAAAGATAAACTCATTACATGATAACATGAATTTGTTATAAGAAATATATTTTCCCTAGCACTCTGGGAAGCCGAGGAGGGTGGATTGCCTGAGCTCACAGGTTCGAGATCAGCTTGAGCCAGAGCGAGACCCTGTCTCTAAAAAAATAGCTGGGCCTTGTGGCAGGCGCCTGTAGTCCCAGCTACTTGGGAGGCTGAGGCAAGAGAATCACTTGAGCCCTAGAGTTGGAGGTTGCTGTGAGCTATGACACCACAGCACTTTACTAAGGGTGACAAAGTGAGACTTTGTCTCAAAAAAAAAAAAAAAAAATTTCCAAACAACAAAAATCTTAGAAGAATGGTGCTATTTTAAATTTTTTTTAAATCTCTCTAATGAGGTGGCGCCTGTGGCTCAAAGGAGTAGGGCACCAGCCCCATATACCAGAGGTGGTGGGTTCAAACCTAGCCCCCACCAAAAACTGCAAAAAAATCTCTCTAATGAATAAATTAAGAAAGAAGACAGATGGCTCTCATATCTACTTCTGGTTTAAATCAGTCACCACATAACCACATCATACATCAAACAGTTTCTTTTAGAAAACTCTACTGTGTATATGAGAGAGAATGAAAATAAAAGTAAACAGGGTGGTGCCTGTGGCTCAAAGGAGTAGGGCGCCAGCCCCATATGCCAGAGGTGGCAGGTTCAAGCCCAGCCCTGGCCAAAAACTGCAAAAAAAAAAAAGTAAACAAATCTCAGAATTATCGTGAATTATTATGAGAATGAAAATAAAAAAGGTAAACAAATCTCAGAATTATTATGAACATAGCTTTGTCTTTATGAACCCCGAAAGGATCTTAGGGACCACTCTTTGAGAACCACTATTATATGAAAGTGGAAAAATGGGGGGCCATAATAGGAGGAAGATACAAGTTTAGGAGGATCATTGCAGTTTTCTTTCCTTTTTCTTTTTTTTTTTTTTTTTTGGCCAGGGCTGGCTTTGAACCTGCCACCCTTGGTATATGTGGCCGGCACCCTACTCCTTGAGCCACAGGTGCCACCCCCTTTTTTTTTTTTGAGACAGAGCCTCAAGCTGTCGCCCTGGGTAGAGTGCCATGGCATCACAGCTCACAGCAACTTCCAACTCTTGGGCTCAGGCGATTCTCCTGCCTCAGCCTCCCAAGCAGCTGGGACGACAGGTGCCCACCACACACCCGGCTATCTCCTTGCTGCAGTTTAGCCGGGGCTGGGTTTGAACCCGCCACCCTTGGTATATGGGGATGGCGCCCTACTCACTGAGCCACAGGTGCCGCCCAGTTTTCTTTTTTTTTTAAGAGGGAAGATTTTATATCATGCAAATGAATGGGCTTGGAAAGTGAACTGTTCTGGTAATAGTTATTAAAGAATATAATTCAGCTAGTAATTTTTTCTTACCTTTTGCAAATGGTATAAGTGAAATAACCTCACACCATAAAGAAGTGTTTCCTTGTTCTGCTCTTACACGAAATTTGGTTTCTTCAAAAACATTCACTGGAGGTAAAGAAAAGCTGCATTCGGTACCTGTGACATGCTGACACTCAGGCAATCTTATCCAATTATCCATCTCAGGTCTTTAAAGTAAAAAAGCAAATAAGTGAATGGGCAAATGTATAAAAGCAAAAGAACGTCAAATATGTTTTCTAATTACTAGTATTATAATATAAAGCAAGTATAAGTAGTCATTTTTCTAGTTGAGTTAATATCCTGAAAAAATTTTAGTGCATAACCCATACTGTCTTTTGCAATGCATATAAACCAAGTTATTATTTATAAAATGGCACAATTTAGGCATCTAGTTAATTTTTTTTTTCTTCAGACAGAGTCTCACTATGTGGCCTTTGGTAGAGTGCTGTGATGTCACAGTTCACAGCAACTTCCAACTCCTAGGCTTAAGTGATTCTCTTGCTTCAGCCTCCCAAGTAGCTGGGACTACAGGCGTCCACCACAATGCCTGGCTACTTTTTGGTTGTAGTTGTCACTGTTGTTTGGCAGGCCCGGGCTGGGTTTGAACCTGCCAGCTCCAGTGCACGTGGCTGGCGCCCTAGCCACTGAGCTATAGGAGCTGAGCTAGTTATTTTTTAAATTCAGTTTTATATATAATTCGTGGCTGGCTGCATTAGGACTTCAGGGAAGCAGAGAAACAGATGAACCATAAGGAAAAAATAAGTTGTGTGACTTCTGGAAAACTACTCCGTGTTTCCGTATCTTATCTTTCTTACTGAAAATTTGAGAACCAGATTTGATGATTAAGATTTCAAATTTTTTGTGTATGTCAAGCCCATCAACCTCAATCCTGGCAGAGAAGCTGTCTTCTGAGAAGGCATTATTGTCAAGCCCTAAATCATGAGCTGATTTATTTAGTTTTTATAATATTACTTATGTTATTTATTTATTTATTTTTTGCGGTTTTTGGCCAGGGCTGGGTTTGAACCCACCACCTCCAGCATATGGCGTCGGCACCCCACTCCTTTGAGCCACAGGCATCAACCTATTGCTGATGTTATTTTAAGGATGATTAAAAATTAGAAAATAGAGATGATATCAAAATAATTTTATAAAAATAAAAAATGAAAAAAAAAGATAATTTTGTGCCAACTCAAAGACAAGTCTTATTTTTCAAAAAGGAAACATTTTTTAAAAAATTACCAAAAATATATACAAGCATACGAGACACTTCATTCCTGGTTGGTTTCCCTTTTTATTTTACCTATCTGAGGCCTGAAATTAGAGCTGGTGTTTACCTGAATTTAAACAATCAATCCTAAAAATCTCTTCCACATCAGACTCTATTTTTAAAAATCTAGAAACTCTTACTTTTATTTATTTTTTTGTGAGATAGTCTCATTGCGTTGCCCAGGCTAGAGTACCATGGTTAGCCTGTCTCACAGCAACCTCCAACTCCTGGGTTCAAGGGATCCTCCTGCCTCAGACTCCTGAGTAGCTGGGACTACAGGCGCCCACACTGTGCCCAGGTAATTTTTCTATTTTTAGTAGAGACAGGGTCTTGCTCTTGCTCAGGCTAGTCTTGAACTCCTGACCAAAAGTAATCCTCCTGCCTTGGACTCCCAGACTGCTAGGGTTATAGACATGAGCCACCACACCTGGCCTATAAACTCTTTGTATACACAGAAAACCTTATCAAAAATGTAAAACTTAATATGGTTTCAACCCAAACTCACCCTTCTGTCTAGCTTTCCTATTCCAGAAGATGCAGCTGCATGCTCTCTTAAAAAGGCTTCTGTATAGAAGGAAGCCCCTGCAGTGGCACCTACTCTATATTTTCTTTAAAAACCCTCAAAATACTAAATAAAAAACTGTTTCACATTAGCACAGAACACGATTTGAAATATGAATATGTAACCAATATAATACTGACTCCATAGCACCAGTTTAATGATAGAACTTCATGCCATCTTTGTGTCCCCTGTTCACTGAGGAGTTCAAATCACCCGGAAGAGTACTGGTGTGAAAGATATTCTGTCTTTGTTGAGTCAAAGAATGAATGCTACACATTACAAACCATGATAAATTTTAGATATGAGTTATAAACACTGACGATTTAGGTCAGTTCTAGAGGCACTGGACTCATGACAGTATATTTATTCATCTGTTTTTCATTTAATACCAGCGGTATATATTCTCTGTTCTGAGAATCGTTAAAAAATACCCATCTGCTGCTGATTATTAATCCCACCTCAATTGATCACTTACTCTGTGTCACTTTCCTGTGCACTTTATACACAATTATTTAAAACTCAGAACAACCTTCTGAGTTATTTTATTACTGGGGTGCCCCATCCTAGTTTGCCTGGGGGCAGTCCTGGTTTAAGCTCATCTAAAATTAAATGCTTCTTTTTACTCTCCAAAGTATCCTGGTTTGAATGATAAATTCTATGTGGTCATATTAGTTATCATCTCCATTTAATAAATAAGGAAACTAAGACATGGAGAATAATCAGCAGAACCAGAAACACAAGCTGCCTGGTTCACGGCCACTCTACATTATTAACACTACAAACTTGTAATCTGCCATTATTTCACTGTTCATAAGCCTAGCAGAACAAAATAAGGAAAACAGTGAAATGCATTTAACGCCGAAGTCAGAATGGAAGGGTACAAGACTAGAGAATTTACTGTAAGCAATAATGTGTAAAGGAAGAGTATGAGAACATTTTTTTTCTTGAGACAGGGTCTTATTTTGTTGCCCTCAGTAGAGTGCCATGGTGTCATAGCTCACAGAAACCTCAAACTCTTGGGCTCAAGCAATCCTCTTGCCTCAGCCTTCCAAGTAGCTGGGTGCCCACCACAATGCCTGGGTAGTTTTTCTAGTTTTTGTAGAGACGGGGTCTCACTCTTGCTCAGGCTGGTCTTGAACTCCTGAGCTTAAGCATTCTACCTGTCTTGGCCTCTCAGAATACTAGGATTGCAGGTGTTTTACAGGCCTGTTTGCTCTTTATGATGAGAGTAACTTAAAACAGGGGTATATGAAATAACTCCTGCCCCGCCTAAAACAGCTGTTCATGAGAAATTTCCAAACCAAGGCAAAGAACAAAATGGGCAACAAAACTCAAAACTCAATTTAAAGAAAATCTCTAGAGTTAAAAAAAAATTTTTAATTATCAATTCTGATAAAAGTGGGATATTCGTGTATATACACATATGCACACACACAATTACTGAAAGCGGGACATTAATATACAAGTTTCCATAACAACTGGAGAACAACACTGTCACTGACTGTAATCAAAGCGGCAGGATCCGGGTTCTGGATGGAGGTCCTAACACTCTACTTCTTCAAGGCCTGCTTCTCCTCGGACAGGGGAATGCGGTTAGCAGACAGGGCCCCAATCTAGGAGGCAAAGTAGTAAACTTCCTGGGCCGTCTTCTCTCCTATGTTCCTTTCTTCTGGACACTCCCACCCCCATCTTCTTAAACTATTAACTAGAAAGTTACTTCTAAAGAGGAGGCATTGAAATTCTATGAACTCTGAGTCTTTGGAAATTTTACAAGGTCCAATATACTGATGTTTATAAATTGTATCTAAAATTTAAATGCTCTGTACGATGGAGGTAACAGGAAAGCCTGGGCGGGGGGGTGCGGGGGGAGACTGGTGGCCTATCCACAACCTTGGATGGGCCTTTTGTGATACTCTCCCGTATCTTTAAGTTATGCCCTGGGCCAGGGTGTCTGTGATCCTAGTACTTTGGCAGACTGAGGCAGGGAGATAGGTGAGGCCAGGAGTTCAAGACCGGCTTGAACAACATAATAAGACCCTGTTTCTACAGAAATAGAAAGATGAGCTGGATGGAGTGCTACATGCCCGTAGTCCCAGACACTTGGAAGGCTAAGACAGGTGGATCCCAGAAGGAGGAGTCTGAGGCTGCAGTAAGTAAGGATGACATCACTGCAGTCCAGCTCAGGCAACAGAGTGAGACGCTGTTTAAAAAAAACCCCCAAACAATAACAAAAACAAAAGACAGAAAACAAACATATGCTCTAGTTCAGACCCCAATTTATATTTAAAGAAGCTGGAATATCTAGAGCAGAGAAGGTACGGCTGGGGATTAGAGCTGTATATCACCCTGGTTCCCAAATCGCTCTTGCATCAACACCCAAAGATGAATTTGTTTCTCCATTTAAAGAAATGAAATTACAAAAGTCACACAAAGTAGACATAAAATTTCTTGAAAAGGGAAAAACCAAATGCTTCCCAAATCTGAAAGAAATTATGGCATTAAAATTACAGAAATCATTCAGGTCATTCTGGCAAATCAATAAGTAAAGTTACCTACATTTTATAATCTGTTGAAAAAGTCGTGTTCCTGACGGACTCACGGCTTCTGTTCCACTTTAGCGTAACATTGTCATCTATGATGTTGACCTCTAAATTTTGAGAGCAGTTTATATTTATTCCACCTATAAAGGCAACAATGACAACAAAAGATAATTATATAAACACTATATAGATATTTTAAAAAACATTATTCTTCCCCTGTCATCTCTGATTAAAGGATGAACACATTTAAACACATTCAAATATAATGAAGTATATTTTAAAAATCTAAAAAAAAATTAATTGCTTTCAGCATAGGGAGGCTAATTATGTTTCTGCACATGAGGGAGCTGGAAGAAAGGTTGAGTTTTCTCATCTATGAAAAAGAGCTGTCTTTTAATTGAAAAACTGTCACTGTATAAAAATATAATTTTTTCCTTAGTGTTAGAAGTGCTGGTATAAAAGATAAGAGGTTTAACAACTTAAGAGCCTCAATTTGGTTTCACATTCTATGTTCTCAGACAGAATTATGAGGTGTTATGTACCAATAAGCCTACAAGTAAAAAAAAAAAAATCACAGATCAAAAATGCATTTAATACCCCAACAAATCCACTGTAAAGTCAAAAATCACTGAAGTAGAACTATCATAAATTGGGGACCACGTGTACTTGATATACGCAGAGAGAGAACCGAACAGATGTGATTTCAAAGGTAATAGCTGTTACCAGGAACACAACCTTCACATAACAAAATCGAGGGACAAATGTATAAATATTTGTGGCAGCCAAGCCCTTCAGGAACCTAAAAGATCTTGCCAGCTGCACATATCAAGTCCAAACCCTTCTGTTTATTTTTAAGGACTCCCATCTATCAACTTACTTTATTTCTTACTACTACTAACCCAAATCTTCTACCCATTAAATTATTCCCCTTCTCATTTTTCTTTTCTGCCCCCTCCAACCTGCAATGCCCTTCTCTTCCTCTCTGACTACCCAAATTCTCCCAAGACCCAGCTCAAGTTTGACCCCTTACAGAAACCCTTCCCTTAATACTGCGGCTCACGTAGATGCTGCTGTTCTCTTAACACTCCATATCAAAATCTGTATCACTCAAATTTACATTTAAGTGATGTACTTTAGTTCTCAAATACTCGTTGAATGCAAGAGTATTTTTTGTTTTGAGGTAAAATAGACAAAACACAAAATTTATCACCTTAACCACTTTCTAAGTGTACAGTTCAGTACTAAATACATTCATAATGGTGTGCAACCATTATCTGTCTTCATGACTTTTTATCTGGTCAAACTGTAACTCTATACCCATTAAACAGTAACTCCCCATTCCTTCCACCCCTAGCCCTGGGTAACCACTGTTCTACTTTCTGTCTGTGTGATTTTCACCATGTTAACCACCTAACAAAAGTGAAATCATATAGTTTTCATGGAACTAGCTTATTTCACTTAGCATAATGCTCTCAAGGTTCATTCATGTTATAACAAATGTCAGAATTTCCTTCCTTTTTAAGGCTGAATAATATTCCATTGCATGCACACACAAAATTTTGCTTATTCACTCATTCATCAGCCCATGGACATGTGGGTTGCTTCCACGTTTTAGCCATCGTGAATAATGTTACCAAAAACACAGATGTACAAGTATCTCTTTGAGACTGTTTTCAGTTCTTTGGGGTATTTACAAAGAAGTAGAACTGCTGGATCATATGATAATTCTGTTTAATTTTCTGAGGAACTATTTTCCACAGCAGCTATACCCTTTTATGGTTCCACCAACAATGCACAAGGGTTCCAATTTCTCCACATCCTCAACAACATTTACTTTATTTCTTTTGAGTTGTCCTCCTAATGAGTGAGGTGGTAGCTCGTTATAGTTTCAATTTGCATTTCTCTAATGATTAGTGATGTTGAGTATATTTTCATGTACTTTCTATTCATTTGTATAAATGAATTTTTCTTTGGAAAAGTGTCTATTCAAGTCCTTTGTGCATTTCTGAATCAGGCTTTTTTGAAATTGTTAAGCTTTAAGAGTTCCTCTCTACAATCTGGACATTAATCCCTTATACAGTTTGCAAATGTTTCCTCCCCTTCAATGGTTGTTTTGTTGACAGTGTCCTCAATTTCCTTATCTTCTCTTTAGTTGTTCTTTCCATATTTGAGAGAGGGGCCACTGTTATGTAGAACTGTCTATTTCTCCCTTTAATTTTGTTAGTTTTAGCTTTACATGTTTTGACAGTTTGCCATTAGGAGCATACATGTTTATAACTGTTACATTTTCTCACTGTATTAAACCTTTTACTAATATGTAACATCTTTCTGTGTTTCTTATAACCATCTTTTGATTTAAAGTCTACTCTGTTTTATATCAGGATAGATACCCCTGCCATCACGGCATCACTACTTGCATGGAATACCTTCTTGCATCCTTTCATTTTTCAAGCTGTGTTTTTGGATCCAAAGTGAATTTCTTGAAGACAGAATATAATTGGACCATGTTTTTACTTACTCTGTCAATCTGTACCTTGACTGGAGTTTAACCCATTTAAAGTAATTTCCAATAATGAGGGACTTTGTCATTTTGCTACTTTCTATATACCCTATTGCTTTTTACCCCTCATTTCCTTCATTACTATCTTCTTTTGTGTTCAGCTAATTTTTTTGTAGTGAAATGTCTGAATTTCATTCTCATTTAAGTTGTATGTGCTTGCTTTTCTCTTTTTCATTTCTCTGACTAGGTGATTTTGTTAAATTTTAATTTTATATTTTATTGTATGAACTCTACTGGACTTGGAAGTGACCGGGTCATTTCAAATGATCTGTCTTGAAGTTCAAAGATTTTTTCTTCTGCTTGATCAAGTCTGCTGTTGAAGCTCTTTGCTACATTTTTAAAATTGTATTCATTACATCGAGTTTAGCTGTAAGATTTGTTTGGTTCTTTTTCATTAGTTTAATTATTCATTCATATCATGAATTATTTTCCTGATTTTGTTGTATTGTCTACCTGTATTTTCTTGTATTTCATTTAATTTCCTTATGATCATTAGTCTGAATCCCCTTTCAAGCAATTCATTAATTTCATTTTAATTGGGGTCTCTTACTGGAGCATTTTTACCCTTCTTTTGGTGGTATCATATATCCTTGTTTTCATGTTTCTCGTGCCTCCACATCGATGTTTGTGTACCTCTTCCAAACTACAGAGTAGCTTTCAAAGTTGGGTTATACTGTGGTTTTGAAGGGTGTGGTAGCTGTTTGCCAACAGATACAGTGGTAGAATATCCATGTAGGCTCCGTGTCAGGAGTAAAAGGGTCCCTCAGTAGCCTACGCTATAAAAGTTTGTGGCAATAGTGGAGGTTGTTAATGTCCTCAGTTTCAAGCGCTTTGGGGATTCTATTCTCATTTTCACCATAACAAGGAGAATTAGACAAGGGTATCCCTCCTGGTACCAGGTCTGACATGGGCTACAAGCAGCAGAAATGGCTCTAGATTCTAGGTGTAGGTGCTTGAGATGGCTCTGGGGCTGAGATTCCAGGCTCGGGAGCCTATCGTGGCACCTGGTTCTTGAGGTGTAAGTTTGCTGTCTGTGGCGGGGTTAGATGTGGCTGCCCACAGAGCTAGGATCTGTGACCTGTGGTAGCTTAGGCCTGGGGGCCAGGTTGTAGCCGTGATGTGTAGCTGAGGGTTAGGGCACAACACTGGCCTCCCTTTAGGGAAGATGAAGTGCTCTGGAGGTTTGGACCTGATGAGCAGGGTATGGCTGTGATTTGGTATCCTGAGCCTATAGTACAGTGACAACTGAGATCCCAGGGGATGAAAAACCAAGTAATAGTGACTCTAAACCCCAAGACAGCAGGGCACAGCAGCATCCGCAACTATGAGGCCATGTGCAGTGATAGCAAGTACCCAAGAATGGCGAAGCACAGCTGTAGTTTAGGCTGGGGGTGGAGGAAGAAGGAACAGCACAGTGATGACTCTACTTTCCCAAGGAGAGGAATCTCTTAGCAGCCCAATCTGTAGGAGGCTACTAGTCCAGCTACAGAGGAGGAGGAGGATACTAGAACTTTTTGGCCAGGTATCTAGGCTCAGCCACTGTTCTGCTTCTCTGGGACATGGAGTAGTATGTCAGCTCAGCTTGGAATACCACCTACAGTTCCCCAGGTGGTAATGTGCACCTTCAGCTCAGACCTGCATGGAGGGGGCATGACTTTTCTAGGCAGCTCAGTCACTGTTTCCTTGGAATACAGGGTGCCACTTCATCTCCGGCACTGGGGTATATGAATGCTTTGGGTGGACAAGGTACTGTTTTTCCAGGAGGCAGGGTATTGTTACAGTTCCAGCCAGAAGTAGGGAGGTTGGTAGGTGGAGTGGCTCTACCTTCCCTTGGCCCCATAGGGAAGGGCTGCTCAGAACTCGCTTCGGGATGTTAGGCCACCGGGCTGGGGTGGTTTGGTGGTGGCTTAGCCTCAGGGATGAAGGGGAGCTGTGGCTACAGGACTCTGAAGCAAGACACACTCCAGCAGTTGTTCCAATTCCAAGATGGCATATCATGGTAGCTGGGTGGCCCACAGTGGGCAGGGCACAGCGTTCACTCCTTCTCTGGGAGGAGCACAGTTATGTAGACAGCTCTCTCAGCTGGACTCAGTGTCCATGAGGACTGTGGTGGTGGTGGTGGTGGTGGTGGGGGCGCAGTTATGAGGTCAGCAGATGTCCAAGGTATTGACAGGGATCGCTGGGATCCTATTGGTTGCCTCCTCACCATAGAGAGATGTTCCTCCTGGTTTCCAGCTGATCACAGTTGGGGAATGGGGGCGTGGAGGTCTGGTGGTTCCTTCTGTTCTCTAGGTGGCCATCTCACATTCTCCTGCCCACCAGGGTTTCTGTTACTCCTCTGATGCACTCTGGCAGTTTCAGTTATTTTTGTTACAATGAAGTTGTTTACTTGTTGTTCTGGCTGTCTTTGTGAGAGGTGATGAGCACTAGTAGCTTCTAGTTGGCTGTCTTACTGACATCACTCTCCCAGATGACACAATTTTTGGCTTTTTTATTGTAGGCTATTTCTGTGCCAAGGATCATCCCGAGGTGTAAACTTAATGTCTTTTCTGAGCCCTTTCCTGGGTATGTGCAGCCATTTTCTAATGTTCTCCATATATGCAGTTGTTTTTCAATGTCCTAGTCTTCAGTGTCTGGCTCCCAAATGTGAAAGAAGAGGAAATGAAGTGAGGGAGGGTGCCAGGACATGTGACAATGGGGGAAGGTGTAAAAACCATGACTGCCCACTTCTTGGTCCACACTTTTGTGATCAGAAGCAACAATCAGAGCTCAGATTCCTTATATTTCAGTGATGAGTTTCTTTCTGTGCCCGTGGCTACTATAAGTTGCCTGCATATTTCTCTAGTAATATGTGCAGGGCTACCTGGTAAGGGCTAAAATGTGGGAGATGGGTAGCTGTTACTGTGCTAAGAGTTGAAATTGACCAAAATCAGCAGCAATTTACCATCCAAACCTTCCCACTGGAAGGTACAAGCCTTGGATAGACTCTAGAGTTTCAAAATAGTTACATCAGACAGATCCTGCCAAAGCAATTGTAGATGGGGGACATGGATTCCTGGTGCTTCTCCCCTCCGCCATCTTGCATATTCCTCAAAAGAGGCACTTTAAATACAAATTTCCAGCCATATCTCAAGTTCCTTAAGGGCAGAGTCAGTATAGCTTCATACTTGATTTGTATTTTTCAGAGTACTCAGCATAACAGTAGGCTCACAGGAACTTCTTAAGTATCACAAACAATTAATCTATCATTTGGCAAAGCTATAATTTTTTAAAGACCAGCCTTTTTTTTTTTTTTTTTTTTTTTTTTTGCCAAGGCTGGGTTTGAACCCACCACCTCCGGCATATGGGGCTGGGGCCCTACTCCTTTGAGCCACAGGCACCACCCCAAGACCAGCTTTTAAATGTATTTGTTTCCAACAATATTTCTAGCTTTTACTTCTCCTTTAGGACTACCAAGTTACTTCCTTGCAAACTTATTCTCCCACAGGGGTTCTTGTGGAGAACTTTCTTAGTCAGGACTGCTTCCTCTACTTTCCACTTAGATAACATAACCAAGGTCAAAGAGGAGACAGTTGAGAAAGTACTTTCTCAAAAATAATTTTTAATTTAAAGAGGTGCCCAACAGGTCTCCTTATCCTCAGTTTTCTGATTCACACTTGGGGTTCTCTGAAACTTCATTTCTGAACAGAATACATTCCCTAATCCCACTCTCTCTTTTTTTTTTTTTTTTTTGAGACAGTCTCACTTTGTTGCTCTTGGTAGAGTGCTATGGTATCATAACTCACAGCAACCTTATACTCTTGGGCTCAAGCAATCCTTCTGCCTCCGACTCCCAAGTAGCTTGGACTACAGGAACCTGTCACAATTCGCGGCTAGTTTTTTTTAGAGATGGGGTCTTGCTCTTGCTCAGGCTGGTCTTGAACTCCTGAGCTCAGGCAATCCACCTGTCTCCACCTCCCTGCTGGGATTAGAGATGTGAGCCACTACACCAGGCCAATCCCACTTTTCTTGATTCCCATTCTGTTTGTTGGAATTTATAGATTCTGTGCAGCCAGAGGGCAGCAATTAGGTTTACAGGGGTTAACAAAAGATCTGATAGCATTTGCAGTATTTATAGTAACCAGTCCAAAACATTCTAATCCTAATAATTCTGAGCCTTGCAATGATCTGATGGAGCAGAGCTGGGTGTGTTCACAGGGGAAAAAAATTTCCTCTACTGCTGAAGGAAGGAAGGAGACCCTGAAATTAGAGGCATTTTGGCATTTGGGAGGCCAAGAAATAACTGATAAGTGGACGGGAACTTGGAAAAAGTTTTTTAACGGAATTTTAGTTAGCACAGATTTTGCTCTATCAGCATTAGCAATTTCCTTTTAATATTTCATTTTACCTTTTACCTGTAAAGGGTATAGATGGACATTTAATCATATATACAGAGTGTGCCAAAAATGTATACATATTTTAAGAAAGGAAAAAACTATTAAAATTGTAATACTTGATATATACTGATTATAAAAGATGAATACAAGTCACATTTGACTTCTGCAATTACAAGAGGTCACCATCAGCTGATGGTCAAAGTGGTTACCATCAGCGTCCACACACTTCTGGTAACAGTGAACTCCTGCTTGAGCAACTTTGACATGTCCACCTGTATCACTGCATATGCTATTTCTATTCCTTCCTGAAGTACAGCCAGTGTAACTGGTACACCACATCCTTTAAGGTCCCTCATAATTACACCTCCAAGGTGGTTAACATAATTACACCTCCAAGGTGGTTAACATTCTCAAATATCAAATACCACTTGGAAATAGTCCTCCACTCCTTGAATGAAAACAATGTTTTCATTTGCTATTTTCTTTGACTGTCCTGCCTTTCCTTGGTGATACCAACATTCATTTAACACCACCTTTTGAGCAAATGTCACGCTACATGTTGCTACCATAATTCAATTCAACTTCAAAAAGTACATAATACATAGATAACATCACTTTAAATATGTATACATTTTTCCTTGGTCCCCCTCCGTATGTGTTAGTGTGTGTATATATTTATATTTTGGTTGCTTCAACCTTTCACCTTGATGACCAGAATGATTTACTATCTTTTGAGATCCAAACACAGACATCCATTCAAATTTTATTTATGTAAAAAATTATTTATACAAATTATTTTTTATATAGAATTTTCCTTGTATATTTCAGATAATTTTCTTAGTCTAGAGTCCCAGAATTGCATTTACTAGGTTAAAAGGTATAAATATTTATATATATATATATTTTTTGAAAGGTATATTTTTATAACTTCTGAAAGAGCAATCTGATCTCAAGTTTGAGTTAATATTTCATTTAGTTTTGAGTTATTTCTTTGGGGGGAAAAGTGGAGTAGCTCATTGAAAGATACTAATAATTAGGCCCTTAATATATTGGTGGATAATCAGGTATTTAAATTCTTTGGCCCTTAGAAAAACAGTCTAAATCTGGTTAAGTCCCAGGCCTACCAGGCCAGACTCTCAGGGTTTGATTTCCCACTCAGCCACTGCATGGCCTTCAGCAAGTTACTTAATTGCTCAGTATCTTAGCTGTCCCATCTGTAAAATGATAATCTACATTTCAGGATCTACACAATTGTGAAAGCTAGGTGAGTTTATAACTTTAAAACACTCTGATTAGTGCCTGGCATGAAGCTAAGTGATCAATAAACGCTAGGTGCCTATAAATTATATTTCAGCATCTCTCCTCTAACCTAATTTAAAATTAGTAATAATTTCTTTTCTTTTCTTTCTTTTTTTTTTTTTTTTGAGACAAAACTCTCACTTTGTTGCCCATGGTAGAGTGCTTTGGCATCACAACTCACAGCAACCTGACTCATGGGCTCAAGTGATCCTCTTGCCTCAGCCTTCCAAGTAGCTGGGTCACAACGCCTGTCTACTTTTAGACGGGGTCTAGCTCTAGCTCAGGCTGGTCTTGAACTCCTGAACGAAGGAAATCCACCAGCCTCAGCTTCCCAGATGCTAGGATTACAGGTGTGAGCCACTACACCCAGCCTAATAAAAACTTTTTTGGGGGGATGGGGTGGGGGACAAGAGTCTCAAGCTGTCGCCCTGGGTAGAACGTTGTGACATCACAGCTCACAGCAACCTCAAACTTTTGGGCTTAATTGATTCTCCTGACTCAGCCTACCAGGTATTTGGGACTACAGGCGCTCGCCACAACGCCCAGCTATTTTTTTGTTGTTGCAGTTGTCATTGTTCTTTAGCTGGCTCGGGCGGGGTTCAAACCCTCCAGCCTTGGTGCTACGGGCGCCAGGTCAATAATTTCCTCCCCTCCCCCCACCCGCAGTTTTTGGCCGGGGCTGAGTTTGAACCCGCCACTTCCAGCATATGGGGCCGGCGCCCTACTCCTTTGAGCCACAGGCGCCGCCCGCCAATCACTTCTTAATGCACATCCTCCTGCAGTATCAATTTTACACAAAAACTCCAGAGAAATTGTTTTTACATCAAATCAAACATAAGTCTAATGTAAAATTTTCATTAACAAAAGACTTCAAAGAAATTACCATGGGTTGCAACAGGACCCCTAGTATCCACAAACTGCGAACTGTCTTTGTGGAAAGTGAGAGCACCGCATACTGCATGGGTATATCATCTAAGCAAACAGTTGAATATTTTGAACCAAATGGCAGCCTCTAAGACCTCCCACACTGCGGCGCTGAGACTTTAGCCTCTTCTGGCTTTGGGTACCCCTCATAATAGTTGCCGTTTCCCCTGTGCATCCTGGCTAAGTATTAAGAATGGCAGCAAAATAGGTGGCTCTCTGCCTTGTCATTTTATTTTTTTTTTTATTAGACTGTACGAATCTTAAGGGCAGAGAAATTCTTATAACACTTATCTCATTCCCACGTGGGACTTGGGCATTGTTGACAAATTGAGGAAATGCGTTTCGGGAACTGCCTCGTTTGTTATCGAATCGGTCAGCGGAGATGCTAAACTCAAGGCTCCTGGGCACAGAGGCAGCTTCCCGGGGGTGGGAGTCCGGGGCAAGGCCCGACGACTCTTGGCCGGAATGGTGTCCCCAACCCGGGCACCGGTACACTGGCTTCCAAGCAAGCGGCTTGGAAAGATGTTGACCATCACCTTCTCCTGCTTTATTTTCGAGCCCAAATTGGGTTTTAATTCGAGCACCGCAGCTACGGACCACAACTGCCCCGACGCAGAGGACCAGGGGTGTCCCAGAGTGGACATCTGTCCGCCTCCCAGTTGTCCAGGCTTCCAACGCGGCGGCGCAGCCAAGCCTCGAGCCCCAACCCTGTGCCGACATCCTTTCCCCGTGCCCCATCTCTCACCTCCGGCTGCGGGCAACACCCATGGCGTCCCGGCGACCAGCACCAGGGCTGTCGCGCCCAGGAGGGCGAACATCGTCCGCAAGCCACCACAGGACCCTGCAGTCACATCCTGGGACCCCTCTCGCACTGCGCTGGAATGGCCGGAAACCACCGCGCCCCGCTGCGCGCCCCGGTCCTCCGCGAACGCGCGGTGCCCCGCGCGCACACACCTCAGTGATCCGCGCCAGCCCTGCCTCCGCCCGGCGCCCCCTCCCTTCGGCTAGAGACCGTTCACGCGCAGCCCGCCCCCTCGTTTCCGGAAGGCTAGTCTAATCAGCGGCCTTGACCTTCGCTAGTGGGCGGTGCGGGGCCAGCGCGCCTGCGCGGCCTCCCCTGCTTGTGCTCCAGCGCTTCCAGCTGTTCACTGGCACGGCTGCGGTCGAAGTCGGGTGGTGGCTGTCTTACCCCTCCCCGCCCCGGTTGCTCGCTGACCCAGGCGCCTCGAAATATTGGGAATCCCCAGCGCCCTAGGGCCACGGAGGCTGAAATGACGAAGTCGCTGAAGCGAGCCAGACCGTTTCCTGTGTGGAGAGACCTGGGGCACAGCAGACGCCAGGGGGCGCTCGTCCTCGGGGCGACCAGTCCCAGGGGAGGGCCCGGGGACCGACTGCTGGTGGGCTCCAGCACGGCGGTGTTTTTATTTTTTATTTATTTATTTATTTATTTATTTATTTATTTATTTAATTATAGATAAAAATATGCACCATAGATGTGGCCCAACCCATCACCCTCCCTCCACCCAAACCTCCCCCCTCCCTTCCCCTTCCTTGGTCCTTTCCTCATAGTCTTGTGGTATAGTTGGGTTATAGCCTTCATAGTAGGGCTGAGTACATTGGATACTTTTTCTTCCATTCCTGGGATACTTTGCTAAGGAGAATATGTTCCAGCTCCATCCATGTAAACATGAAAGAGGTAAAATCTCCATCTTTCTTTAAGGCTGCATAGTATTCGATGGTATACATGTACCACAATTTGCTAGTCCATTCCTGGGTCAATGGGCACTTGGGCATCTTCCATGACTTAGCAATTATGAATTGGCCTGCAATAAACATTCTGGTACAGATGTCTTTGTTATATTGTGACTTTTGGTCTTCTGGGTATAAACCTATTAGAGGAATTATAGGATCGAAAGGCAGGTCTATTTTTAGGTCTCTAAGTATTCTCCAAACATCCTTCCAGAAGGGACGTATTAGTGGGCATTCCCACCAGCAGTGTAGAAGTGTGCCCTTTCCTCCACATCCATGCCAACATTT